>CAJPEX010003070.1:0-32337 GCA_905338405.1 Notodromas monacha | reverse complement strand
TCGAACAACACAAGCGAATGGGCGTCGTCCTCTAGTGTCCGGGTGTGTGTGACGGATTTATTTAGTTTTCGTATTTGACTGTCACGAAACAGGAACGAATGTGTATTACGTGTTTTTACCTTTTTTTTTTTTGTGTGTGTGTGCCCGCAACGCGATAAAATTTTTCACCAAAAATGGAAATATTGGAGATGAAAAATATTTTTCTTTGCCGCTTCAGCGAGATCCCACAGACTATGTTCTTCGTGTATAGTAAGCCCAAAAATTATTTCTCCTTCCATTTTTGCTCGAAAATATCCAAGAATCGTAAATTCAAAGCAGTTTTGGTGTGTTCCAGAGATTTCTGACTTGATGAAGCAGCTTTTATCTGCGAAAAACTCGCAACGTGAACATGAGTATGGATTTATCAAGTGCATTATTTACAAGTATGCAAGTACAGAAATTGTTAACGAGGCCCGTTCTTTTTAAACCTAATCAAGTATTATTTGCTGACCATCTAAATCGAAATGAACATCTCTACCGAGCCTAAGAAACTCCCTCTTGAGCTTGAGAATGTGCAATTTTTAATTTGGTGGACCGAACTTACACGAAACTTTGAAAGAAAATACCGTACATGCATCTCATCGAACTCGATGGATTTCAATGACGAGTTGGAAATAAAGACGGATTTATACAATTTTTTCTCGAAGGAATCGACGTGGCGAACAATATTTTAACTGTCTTGTAACCGTGATTAAATTGGTCCGAAAAAAGTTTCGAAAATTTTAACGACGTTCCGCAATCAATTGTTTACTTTTCTGCAATTCGGTCTTTCGATACTGTATTACTTTTTGGAAATGAGTTCATGAAATAGTCACGAAATTTAGATGGTTTTTACAAATTTGTGAGCCACTTATTCGAGACGGCATTAATTTCAAAACATACCTCGATTATACGCGAGTCAGAGTCGGGGGGACAAATTGTGCGTCATGATTATTCAAGTGAGTATACGCGTATTCAAATGTGAGGCTGTCGGACGCCGTGTCGGGTCCTTTCATATTCTCGACCTCGTTCCCGACTCTCTATTTAAAAGCCGATTACCAAAACAAATCCCGAAAACGATACATGCATGAATGAATGAATGAATGAATGAGTCCCCCCCGGTATGACGATGAGAAGAGACGCGGAGAGAGAGAGATGATGCCTCTGTGCTGTGACAAGAACCTCAGCTCTCTGGTGTCTCGCCCTTCTCCATCTTGTCTCGTGGTCGTGCGTGCGGGTGACACGTTTTTGATCTGTGTTGTATAACAAGCTCAGCCTTGAATGCGACCTATTCATCATCGGATTCATCGCCCAACGTCATTCCGCAGTGCGCCTTTTCGGTATGCAGGATCAGAGAATGGGGGAAAAACACACACACGTAAGAAAGAAAACTACTGCCGAGATTCTTGGCTGCGGGGTGCCTCAGCAGAGCGCCGTCAATTTGCTCCGATTTCTCCCGCTTGTCTGCGCTCCCGAACGTCGCTTTGAACGGAGTTGTGGAAGAGAATGCTTAGGGACTTATAATTTTTAATTTCTGTGAAGACAATCGCCCTCTTCTGTCCATTCTGATGCTTGTTTGCCGCTATTTATTTATTTATTTTTCTGGATTTACAAGTCTCACATCAGTTGGGATGTATGGTCTGGCAAAAATCGCGCCGAGAACTAGACAGCGGCTTTTATGCCGACTTGAGGCACACATCTTCTATACCTCGTCAGCCAATTTTTGGATGTCTCAGAAACTATTTATTCGAGGTGTGTGGAGGTATGCGCTTTTAAAGGGGACTCAAAAGCGTTGCACAATTTTAGACAGCTCACAGCAGAATCTCTTTACTGTGCATATTGTCTCCTTCTGTCGGATACAATATATTTTTCTTCTTTGAATGTCAAACGCGTCAGGAAAAATTTATTGAAAACCATGTTTTGATGGTGAAGTTGTGGTTCGCGTCTAGATTTTAATATGACTTCGCGAAAGTTATTTACATTTTTTTGCATTAGGGAGAAGACTTGAGGCAAGAACAACTTTTTTACACGATGTTTCTTCTTGAAATTGATTAATTTTCTTTTCGAAGTTAGTTTAAATATGATTTCTACAAGTGCAATGTGATTCGTTCGAATCGTTCCAGATAAAAAAGAGTCTTTTAATGTGAACCATCTTACACCTCAGTTAACATAAAAAAGAGAGTTGATTGACCCAAAGGATTGTACGTATCTATTTCATCCATAGGCCAAGAAAGTTTTTTCGGAAAAATTAAAAATTAAAAAAGTGAGTCACGTGAGCGATGGATGTACAGTATTTCTTCAAAATATTCACCTTACTCTTGAAAATGTGAGTTACATGAAAAAAATGTGATAACTGCGGCGATCAGGAGAAGCTTTATGAAAACGTAGCTCATAGTTAGATCCGAAGATCACCAGTAAATTATCGCGCATCCTCCTGTCAAGTTAAGTACTGCGGTTCAGTTCAGTTCAATATTTCACCCAGAAATTGCGATCTACAGCCTTCAGAAAAACATTGTCTCAGACATACTGCTTGCAAATTCCATGCATTTTAACACGTATTGTATGGCTCTCGTGCCGATATGTGTTTAAATAAGTCCTTCAGTTCCTAGCATATGCTGTATTCAAATTCCGCGATCTTTAGTTTCGCTTTTATAAAAGGCTCTCTTGTAACCTGTTCTAAAATGCATGACGTTTGAGTTCAAATCTATTCGCTACCCCGTTTTTGCGATAAAATGAGCTGCTCGGCAGAAAACGCAAATTTGGCACTCAGAAAAGAAGAGAAAAAACTCAATATCTTAAAAAATACCCGCTGATGGACATACTGCATTGAACATGATCGAAATGTGATTCATTTTTTTTTTCTTCTTTTGTGCTCTAAGGAGAAGCAGCAGGACGTGATTCTGATCCGGATTGTGGATTATCGGCTCGTGCAGTGATGCGGCTTTTGTTTACGCAGTCGGGAGTGAGTGATTAACTTCCGGTCCGCGGGGTGATTAGCAGCTCGCGTAGCGGAACGGACTGGGTGATTACGCACGAACGTGTCGCGATCGAGATTTGCCAGGATCTGTCTGCACTACTCACGAGGGGTTTCTTGCGAGCCCTCTTTGACACGAGCCGATCGTCATTATAGAATGCCGGTGTCGCAGGGCTCCAGAATGCTATGCACTGTATTCCGAGCGTAAATCTTCATCTCCTTGGCCCTGTATAAGAGTTACACGTTCGAATTTGGCACTGAGTGCTGCCTCTTGACGAAATCAGTGATGCTACTTGACATATACCCGAAACTGTGAGTAGGAAAATTTGGGGTCCTTGGACCATCATTGGTAAGTTGAAATTTGCTTCGTGGAGCTAGAAAGTCTCCGTCAAATAAAAGAGTTGCAAGATTAAACTCCTTCGTCCGTAGCCCTTTAAATTGCATGCATTGAAATTTAATTTCTGTCGATCAAGTATTTTATACAGGTGGACTCTCTCTACAACGATCTTGTCTACAATGATTTTCCATGCATACATTTTCTTTTGTCCCATAGGGTTCCCAGATTCTCTCCTCATTATATATAGGGATTCTCTACGTCAACATTTTCTCTCTAAAACATTTTTTTTTCTGGTCCCTTGGATCCTGTTGTAGAAAGAGTCCACCTGTACTGGATTTCAACTGATCCAGAAAACCCCGTAAAGTCAAACATGACAAAAAATGTCTTGTTGCACGCGAGCATACACACTATTTTTACTTATTTATTTTCAGTTTTTAGGGGTTAAATTGGGCGCCTAAGATATAAGACATCGCCAAAATATATTTTTTAAATTTGCAAGTGCTGCTGAATTAGCTATCTGCTGTATTTGATTTTACGTTGTCCCACATGATTTAGACAGTACATTTTAAAAGATTTGAAATTACTGTATTCATGGTTAAAATGTTCATCAGTACATTTTGAGTCAACTTAAAGCTAAGATTAATTGCATCTGATCTGTTTTTGTTCAATTTTGCATCTGTTGCATATTTGGTGCTATTTACGGGGTGCCAATTGAACATTTGTACTGTTCTGAAATTTCCGAATTTTATAGAATAATTCAAGCTGTGTTATCTATAAATAAAGAAAATATAATTTACTTCAAAAGAATGTTACCGTAATTTCACGAGATTTAATTTGGTTTCGGCGTTTTTTCATGTCAAGTATTGTTTTTTCTGCATTGTTGTTATTCAAAATCTAAAGGCTAGCAAAATGCGAAATAGACGACCTTCTGTAACATTTGAATTGAATTTTCAAAATTTTTGAACATTGAAAGGATAATAACAGACTTCCTGGATCAGGTTTGATTCCATTTCACTCAATAAAAGGGTTAAAATCGTTTTCTGGTTTTCTAAATAAGCTCTTGTAGTCTGGTTGTCCTCCCTGAACCTATTGAGATTTTCAAGACACTTTTTCAAGGATTCTGAAAGCTCAGGGAGAAGGACAAGGAAGTACAGTAAGTTAGCTGCTGTCGGCGTGCGTGTGACACTGTCACACACGAGTCGTGGGGTTGCAAGTGGCCCACTTGACGCGGTGTGCGGAAGACCTTCTTGTGCCGGGTTGTTTGAGCAGCTTTGCTCATAAGATGACAGGCGGCCAGCGGCGATCCGACGCAATATCGCGGCGGGGGTATTGATCTTTGCCTGCGGGGGGCTCGCCAGGAAATTGTTTCCTCTGGGTGGCGGCTTTTGCTGCTCCTGCTACTGTAAGGTAGCCGTGGGTGGTGGTGGTGGTGGTGGTGGCTGGGTTTTCCGGTGCGAAAGACGTCGACGAAGGAGAAAGACCGATTTGTCGATTTTCCGAGGCGTCGATTTCCGTCGCGGGTCGCCGAGGAAATGGATTAGGGCTCTGCGGAAATGTCGCGCGGGTTGCTGAAATCCCTGTGTCCGAGCCCCGCGCTTGACGGTGCCCTAAACCCCTCTCTTCTCTGAACACCCACTCCTGAGCTTTCGTGGAGGACGTGATAACGCGATCAATTGTTAAAGTAGCCACATGTAATGCTCTTTATTTATTTTCTATTTTTTAAACATTAAAAAAAAGCTTGTGCCAGAATTCAGTCTGCAGGAGGCCTATTTTCAGCACGAAATTTGCCTCTTTTTTTGCCGTGCGAAGGTGTGTGTTTTTTCTAAGAGGATTTAAAATTGTACAGCCTTTTTATCTTTTCAGTCGTGTATACTTTTCTTATATTTCTTCGTTTTGAGAAGTTCATGCTACATCTGCAGGATTTTTTTTATTCTTCTCGTAAAATTTTTATTTCTGTCTTTTTTCAGCCGCATGTTCCTTTTTTACTTCGGTTGTGTATGTTTTGATCTTAAGGATTTGCAGTTCCTCCATAAAATAACGCTTTCATTTTTAGAGCATATTTATCCGTTTCTTTTTTCTGCTTTGCTACGGTTCAAATGCTGTATCCTCTCAATATATTTTTTCAAATTTCTATGAAACCGAGTAGAAGTTTCCATTTTAAAGACACGACAGTTCATCTTATTTTTTTCACCAGGATTTAGATTTCTCCTCTTCAAAGTAATTTGATTTTTCTCTGTTTGGATTGACAACTGCAGGTTTTCATGAACAACCGATTCATCTGAAGTCAGTCCAACAGCAATCAAATGTGAGTTCTTTGTTCATTGCATTGTTTGGAAAATTAAAATTAAAATTGCTTGGGATGAAAAACAGCTATCCATGCTAATGGTTCAAGTTTTATTATTTTCCGCCTTTATTTGCAAGTGCGGTAGCAATGAAAAACCCTATTAACTCAATGAACTAAAAAAAATTATAACTGTGCATTTGTCTTACCGGTAGAATTTTTTCCAATATAGTCAAGATTTCAATTTTCTCCGCAGCCTTGAATTTTCCTTCTTACATTTTCATGCTCCTGTCCGACACCTCGCCTTACCAATGGAACGAATTTCAGATTAATTTGTAGATTCGTGAAAATATTTGTAGTACGTCATTACATTTTTATGAAGCAGTTGAAATTTCCAACGAAATTTGCATTTTTGTTCCCTTTTCCTTACATCACCGCTTTATGAAAATTAATTTTTCATCTTTTTTTGGCCGAGATTTAGAATTCTAAATGTGGTAAGTTTTTGCCGTTTATTTATGTACATTTTCACCGGTGCGCCATAATTCTTTGCGCGGAAAGAATCAGGCAAATTTCAGCACGCTTTGAAATTGTTTTATGGTGTGATTTGGAGCTATCATTTTTTCGATTTCAACATTCCTTAATCTGTAACTACAGGGAGAAATTGTGTGGCTTTATGTTGGCTCAAATTTAAACTGCGCAGTCGTGAAATTCCATGAAAATGCTATGCAGCATTAATATTGAATAGTAATGGAGCCGCTCCTGATTTAAAAAGAATTGCCGCGAGTGAATTCGTTTATAAAAAAGTATGGAATTTTGAGCAAAGGGAAATAAAACGTACCGTATACAAAACAAAGAAATGAAGCTCGGAAATCGTGAATTCTTTCCTCAAACAGTGCTAGAGACAACACGAAGAAAGGTAACTGAGAGCATAAACATTCATTTAAATTTTGAGAATTCCGCTAGCTGGGCTTGAAATCTGGTCCAGGTTCAATTATTTTCCTCTGAAAATGAAACAGCACAACTGAACTTGGTTCGTTGTGATACTTGTGACTGATTCAAATATTTTTACCGAAAATTCCCATGGGTCGGTTTTTACGTGAGCATTTCTCAAATTAATGTACTACTAAGGTAACTAATTTATCGTTTTTGCGGACTATCTGCGAGCTTTAATTAAAGAAGTTTCTTGGCATTTTTTGATATGACGTGGAAGAAAAAAGGCAATCGAGTTTCGTCGTCGTGCATAAAATTCGGAGAATTTCGATCGCGTGGTTCGGAACCCGGATCAGTTTTGAATTTTTTTCTTCCGAAACATGAAATCGCGTCACATCCTCGTACTTCGACGGCACTTTTCCGAAAGCACCATCGTCAAGGGATCGATTCCAGAAGTCGGCTTAACAGCCACTTATCCGGCTTATCCAGCCAGCCGACGAAAGGCGGCGGAAGCGGGATCCTCAAGGGGACGCGTCGAACCAAGGCGGCCTTTCAAGCTTTTCGCGGTACTGTACGATTTTATCTAAATGAATTCCCCCTTTTTGTTTCTCCTGCGTTGTTTTTTAATCCAGAAAAATAAAATACTGTACAGTATACGAGCATATAAACGAAACCGCTGCTTGTCGTGCTCTTCAAGCTGTTTCGACTCTTCATTTTCACGCCTGGTTCCTTACCAAGTGTTGATCGCGTGCTGCGAGCTACATATAGGAACTCGTGTCGACGACAGCTGCTGCCTGGAACGGGACAAAATTTTTTTTCGTTATTAAATGCCGGCCTGCGGTTTTCTGGCCTTTCCCGTGCAAGGTGCTTCGTTTCGATGATGACGACTGTCCTGTCGCCGTTTGTCTAGTGCTCATTTTTATTTGTTTTGGCAGGGAGTCGACGAGCGTATAGCGGACGTGAGGATGAGAAGGTCTTGCTGGGTGGGATATTTTTCTGTCGTGTGAAAGACCCGTGGTGATTCCCGCGAATGTGTGCTTTCTATTTGAACCTTCTCTTTTTTTTCTTTCTTTTCTTGGTATTAATCTAACACACGCCTTCAGAGGTCAGGTAGCAAAAGTTTCTTTTCACCCTCCTGGACATTGTCCTTTTACACAAGTGGGTCAGCACTGCAATCTGGATTCCTTCAGGTCGAACATTTTCTCATGTCCCACGCGTGAGAACTATATACAGGGTAGACCAGAAAACGGGAGACTGTTTTTTTCTTTCTTTCAAAATGGTGATCAGCTTAATGAATAAGGAACGTCAAACTGTAGCTTATTCAATTACATTTTAAACGATATCAAATTTTATGGGTTTAATCTTTTTGGGATAAACAGCAAGCGCATTTATAGGGAAGTAGATATAATTTATGAGATTTGTCAGAAGGTTGTCCTGATTCCACGTGTCGTCGAACGACTGTCTTCCATAGTTTAGGATATACCGGTATTTGTATATCAGGTTCGTGTGAGAATGTTCTCAAAATTTTTCTACTGCATAACTTGTTCTTCTGATGAACGGAAAGAAAAAGATTTAAACTGTCGTCGACAAAAATTGGTTTCCTTTTCAGGTTCCCTGTAAATTTTTCTTAATTTTGGGGTTTTTCAGTCGATAAGTTCAGCGAAAATAAATGAGACTAAAAGATCCGCCTTTAAAAATTGTTCTCCAACATAAGCTTTCTGAGGATTTGCAGCTTACTCAATTTTGTTCGTTTTATTTCGTAATGCGTCAATGAGTTAGTTTAGGTCTAGCACGTCGAACAGATGATGAGAGTAATTTTTATTGAATACGAAGTTGAACGAAGAATTTTTCTAGGATGACCTTAAAATATTGAATTTTTCGGCTTTTTTAAGATACTTGTTCGTTACAGGCTTAAGAATCAAGTTTTTTCACGTTTCCCAATACATGTATAAGATTTTTAAAATTTCACGGTGTCTGACTTCGAAAATCAAGCACGCTAGGCTTCCTGGAAAGGATAATCTTTCTTAACCATTGTTCGAAAAATTTCATAAAATAAATTAGCTTGTGAATTTTGACGAGGAAAACGTGGCTCCGTGGAAACGAAAATTAAGCGAATATTTCATGAATGAGGACGAATACGGCATACGGTTTATTCTGATGGCGGGAATAACCGCTGATGAATCGCTAGACATATAATTACACATGTATTGTAATTTCTCAAAAGATAACTCAAGACCTTCGGGATTATTTCTTCCGTTTCACAATAAATTCAGCGAACAAATGAATCGTTCCTCTCAAGTAAGGGACGGTAACTTGATGAGCTCTTTTATGCTTTCGGCGTATCACGATGAGTTGAGGTCAAATTACGCATCCTCGTTAGCCCGATAATTCAGGCTGAGTGACTTTTCCTGTTGCCTCGACGACTATGATACAAAGGAAGACAAGTAAACGGTTTCATCACCTTTTTTTTTTTACTTCTCTTAGGAAAAAATGAAGGAATTATTCTCATCGCGGTTTTTTATTACAATATTTTTGAGGCCGCGACTACTTTCATCTTATGACCCCTGTCAGCGCATCCGTCTTTTCACGAGTGGGCCGGATGATTGGATGAATAGAGGGCAATCAAGAAGCCTGTCGAGGCGTTTGACACAGGTTGAAATTAAGGCCTCTTCCTTCTGCCGGGGTCGAGCAATATGAAGACACGCGTAAATTTCGGGGTAGAAGAAAAAAAAGAACGGGGACAACGACGTCGCCGGAATAAAGGCCAAGAGTATCATTTGATCTTTGCTCGGATAGTGATTGACGGGCTGCACAATAGCGTTCCGCCGTGTTCGCGTGACGATACATGCAGGAGGAAATGTGATGGGCTGTAAGATGGAAGAAGAAAAAAATCAAGGGTCTTTCACAAATTTTGCATTTTCATTCGCATGTGGAAGTACAGTCAAATCCCGATATAGTGCCACCATCTGTCCCAGGACATTTTGTGGCACTAAGCGAGGGTGGCAATAGATCGAATACAATAAAAAAATTTGAAAACAAAAGAGGATCAGTTTATGGTGGCTACCTGAAGCAAAATTATGTTTTTCACATCACGGCTAGGTCCCCAATCACTTTTTATGAGAACAAGTTACGCTAACATATTTTAAAGCTGACAATGTACAGTACGTTAGTGTACTGTGCTGGAATTTAAATTGATCTTGAAGAGTCATCATTATTGACGATGATGGAGGTGGTGAGATGGATTAATGAATTTTACTCCAGTGGATATCATTGTTTTTCGAAAATCAGTAATGATGATGATGATACTGCCGGTATTTTATATTTGCGGTCCATGTGGAAATGTTTTACTTTGAAATTCTGAGTTGATTTAAATTTTCTCGTCATTCTATCACATTTTATTTTGATAGGAACGATCAATTCTCTCTCAGGTTTTGATGAAAGATATGTGCAGCAGATTTAGACCATGTTGCTGGATCAACTGAGTATAATGATCGACTGGAGCGTGGAAGTTATTTTCAAATTCATGGGAAAATCAGCCGCATTTATTGGAAGTGTTTGTAGTTTAATTTGTTTTACTCGGGAATTTTATATTTTTAGTACATCTCGCAATAATTGTTTCTTCGGAATCGTCAGCAGTGATAATTATGCGGTAGTTATTTTTTCACGTCTTGAAGATTGACTTCAAAGTCTGAGATTTCGACAAGTGCTCAAAATTTATGTCCAGTTTCTGTGCAAGTACCTACAGTATTAAAAAAAGTCGAGATTTTTTGCAGCCGTTTACACCTTAGTTTAGATGATTTGAGGATCTTTCATCCTTTTGACTCGTGAAAAGCAAAATTGAACGATTTTCTGCAAAGCTTATCTTGAGGGATATACTGTAGATAGGAGTAGTTAGTTCGCGGATCAGGTTGCTCAATAAACATCTAGCGTTCGGAAACATATTAGCAAAGTTGAATGTCTGGTTACCAAACTTGTTTCGTGAATTTTTAGTCGAAGATTAGTTGTCAGCTTGTCTGTTAGCTCACAGTATTGTTGAGATCGTAAAATGCAGACTCGAGGCAAATGAGAAAGCTGAGATAAATGGTCTGTGGTCAAATTTCTATCTAGGATTTCACATTGTGGGAGCTTATTTTGCTTTACTTCGCCAATTTTCTACGGTTCAGTGTTTTGGATAAGCGCCGAGCCATGTGACACATGAAAGGCTAACATTAATTTTTTTCATTACGAACCTTATTCAGAAAACTTTCAATTATTTTCAGGAGGATTCCTGACCCCTAGAAGCAGAAAGGCGCATGCAATTCTATTGATCGATATAATTGATTTTTCTTTATTCAAGAATTAGCAGCAGGGAACTATAGTTTATATAGTACTGTGCCAGTATAGGCATATGTGTATCTGCTGCTTGTGCTAATATATCAGCGTGATTCATGAGCCTGTCGCTAGCAAAGCCAATTTGCAAACGCGCCAGCAAACAAACGACTTACACCCTAACCTATAAATTCAATACATGTGAGCTCCTCGTGCCTCTGCTGGTTTACAATTTACAGGTTCTCCCAAGTTCAGAAGCTCCGTTTTCCAATATTTCTGTCTTCCGAATTTTTTTTTTATTTCAAGAAAACCGCGGCTAAACAATTTTGAAGACCCTTTGGCATTTTCATTCCAAGAATGGGGTTCTCGGGAACTAAAACAAATAAATAAATAAATAATAAAAAGAAGAAGGCTTTCGAGCATGCCGTGATTTTTTGGAAAAGCCTTCTTATTTCCCGCATCGCAAAAAGTGTCTCGTGCTTCGTGTCGGCACGGAACGGATCGTCCGGGGGAGAATTAAAATGTTCTCCTGCGGGCGCCGACTTTTCCGCTGAGCTGATTTTTCAGGCGGGCGCAATTGAGTCGTCAGGTTTGATCGGCACGGGCGCTTATTTGGAGCCGCGGCGAAAGCAATCAAGTCGTCAGATGAAATACAATAAGGGTTTTCAACAATTTTCTTCATTTTCTCTTCTTTCTTTTTCCCCCGTCCGTGCTTGAATTAATTCTTGTTTTTTTTCGGGGCTGTTCCGTGTGTGTGCAATAGTACAGTATTACGTACCTAGCGGGCACGTCGTCGAAGAAAAGCGTTGGTCACGTTACGTTTCTTGATTGCTGAATGGCAAAAAAAGGAGAATTCTCAAAGGGCTAAACGGAACGTGTCAGTTGATTAATACAGTAATCAAAAAACCTTCCTGTGGAGGTAATGTGTGTAACAGAAAAAAGGGGTTCCGTGGAACGTTTTTTCGACTTCAAAATGTTCCTTCCTTCTGGGGCAGTAGTAAGTTTATTCTCAGGATTTTTCTTGGCACTTCGATTAGGAATATCGTTGTAATTCTGCGAATTTTCAGTTTGTGTCAAGTACAATATATGTTTTTGAAGAACGCACGGGTTGACAAAATAAATGACTTCCTTGATTTTATCACCGTCTCATGAACGATTTTAGCGATCACTAAGGAAAGAAAGCATCGAAAGAAATATTTACCGCATTCACTTTTCTTTCGAATGATGCTCAACGTTTCAGTTTTAGTTGCCTTGAAATGAACAGCACGGAAGTTGAAAAGTAAATAAATTTCTTCAGCGGATAGAAATTTGCTTGATTTCCGAACCCATTTAAAGGCGGATTTTTCTTAGGGGCGTATCTTTGCGAACTACAAATTGCTGGGCAGAGAAATTACACTCAATTTTGGTGGGTTTGTACTACTTTTTAGAAAATACTATTATTTTTTATTCAATCATGGCCCTTTGAAAATTGTCCGTGAACTGTATTTCCGCTTAGTTTGCTTTCACGATTTTGTTGGGGTTTTTTCGTAATGTAGATGATACTCGAAATACACTTGCGCACCAATTTTGGACCGACCTTTTTCAAAAAACCTTTAGTTTAATTCCCATACGACCATGGCATATTTTGGCACACACACAAAAATCTCGTCGTGGAAGCATGGACAAGTCCTGCAGTTTAAAGCCTTTTGCGATTAAATGGTTGAAGTCCTCGAGAAACATTTTTGAAAAGCTGTCATATGATGTCAAGTCGAGATTTACAATGGCGAGGCGGCAATCTAATCTCGCCGAGCCGAACCGGTATCTAACAAAAACTTTGGATCCAAGCAAAGCCGCAACAACTAGCCAATATTTGCCCTCCATTCGCCACCTTTTCCTAAACGCGAAGATAAGACTGAATGAAGCGATATTTGGCGCAGTTTTTCAAAGCCGTGGCCACCGAAAAGTGCTTCTTTGTTTCTTTGTTCCCTATACCCCCTAAAAAATGGAGAGTCTAATTTCGTCAGCGTTTTTTTTTTTTTTTTTTTTTTTTTTTTTTTTTTTTTTTTTTTTTTTCTTTTTTTTTTTTTTTTTTTTTTTTTTTTTTTGCACGCAGCAGGGGGTTACAGTATAACGAAAATCCCGGAAAGGAGAAAAAAAAGAACTTGAAACCTTGCTGGAACTTGAAAGGCTTCTTCCCGAGGAAATAGTTCACACTGCTCGAAGCTGGCAGTTAGTTTCGGAGGAAATGTGCATGCAAGTGTAGGTCGTGTACTGTACCACTGTCTGTTCCTTCTTATTTCTTCACTTACAAGTCTTCGAAAGCGTGGAATCGGAAATTTCTTTGCTTGTGCTTGTGACCGGGAATATTTTCGCACAGTTTTACGGGCTGAATTTTATAGCTATTCATCAGAAGAATTCTGATTCCGTTTGAAAGTTTTTTTCAACAGCTTCAATCGCTTCGAAAGACTTATCTTAAAAATTATATTTGAATTTCGTAGCTACCCTGATTCCCTGAAAAAAAAGGGCTGTGAATTATTAGTATTCCGCCAAATGAGGCTCAACTCAAAATTATGATTTTTTTATGCTTGTAGATGAAAAAAGAAAAAAATATTCGACTAGGATTGGCAGATTTTTCCCGCAGATCAGACTGAAAAAATTCTATCGATTGGTAGGATTGCGAAAATTTTAATTTTAATTGGGAGCCAACCAATCTTGCTCGGAATGGAGGGAAAGCATCTGATTTCAGCAAGAAATTTTGAGGAAGTGATCCGGTATCTATAAAATATGGCTTATTTGTAAAGTGGGGTGTAAAATTAATGCTGGGTGCTTGTTCAATGACTTGGTCGTATTTTCGGGGAAGACCATATTCAAAGTCAGAGTCGTGATGATGCGTTTTCCAGATCCTCGGAAAACGTGATTTTGTTCGAATGCCATAAAATCCCCGGACGATTCTTCCGTATTTGTTTGAATGGTTCGCAAAGGGGAATTATAAAGTTATTTTCTCGCAACACTCGGGATACCCAGTAGTATCTCGGATGATCGCTTATTAATTTCCAAAATTATTCTTTTTTTTTCAGCGCGGGACTCCAGCCGATTCACAAAACACGGGTTCGGTATAATGAACTGTCATAAATCCACGTGGATGAATAGGGTTTCAGCATCGAATATCTCCGAGGGTTTTTATTGCAATCCCGAACGGACTTTTTCTCCACTGAAAAATGGTCGAGAGGATGAGGAATATATTTTATTAAAAATAAAAGAAGAGGAAAACATGTTAACAATTCGCGTGGTGTTCGTTACCGAATAGTTTTACGCCCACTTTTTTTTTTTTTTTTAACCCGCATGCTTTGATGTATATATATTGCGGAATCTGGTTCGGATCTTATTTTCTCTCCGGGGAGAAAGATTCTTGAGTGGACGGAATTTTATACGAAGAATTCCAGTACCTGTAAACCCGCCGCCGGGATTACGTCGAACGGGTTACTCGTCGATTCGTCCACTGTGATTATAAGACACTTTCGGGTGCACCGATTTAGGAGGCATTTTAATGCGTCAGACAATTTCCCGGGTCTCGATTATTCGTCAGTCTTGTTTAGAAGGATTTTGCAATAAATATTTTTAGGGCAAGCATAACTCCTTAGTTTCCTTGCTTGTTTAGACGCGATATTCCTTTTTTTTTACCCCGTTCTTGGGAATATTGCTTCTCGACGTAAATTTTAATGCGACGCGCGCGGACGTGAATTTATCATGAGAAAAGCTAATCAGCGGGATTTTTAGAAGCTCGTGGTGCTCATCTCCTTCTATGATGTTTTTTAATATTTTCATATTTGCGTTTCACGATTGGATGAGCGGCTTTTTTTTCTGGGGGAACCATTGTAATCGCCTTTTGTAATATTCTGATCAGCGAAATCTGAATTTTATAGAAGCAAAATGCGGTCTTATCCGGAACCCGGAACTCGGTCCAATTACGGTATATGAGGACCTCCGACACTAAAATCTATAATAGTTTTTATCTCGATTCAGTTTTTCACATCAGCCCCGGAAGTTTGCGGAGAAAATTCGCAGCGACGAATCTTTTTTTTTTTTTTTACTGGTGATTGTTCGAACGCAATTTGAAATCCCATCAATTGGTTTGTCTCTGGAAAAAGTCAAAACTTGAATTATATTTTGCATAAGGGTGACGCGAGAAGTAGTGCTTTGCTATTCACTGGAAATGCTTTATTTTCAGGTCGAGAATAAGTCAGTTTTCAGTTTGAAGAATCACAGTACGGGAGCGAAGTCCTTCAACATCAATCAATAATGAAACATTCTAATGATTAGAGTCCGAAAAACCCCTGAAAGAATGATTTTTATACGCTACTGTGTGACTCGCAATTATTTTGGGTAGAGTAAAAATTTGATCTTCAGAATCAGACCTAGAAATTATGGTTCTAGCGTTAATTGCAAAAACTTTTACGTCGGGATTCGGATGCTTTTCTATGCGAATCAATGAAAGGCATACTTTTAATCCTCAGCAAATAATTTAGTAAATTATCCTGGTCAGCAATGGAAGAAAAAATTTGAAATTTTAATTTATCGCGTAAAATGAGACAATTAAAAATACTAATGACGATAAAATGCCTGTGTTTCATGATGGAATTGTCAGGACGAGATTAGTTCCTTCTTTTTTGAAGAACTATGATCACAACCACGATTTTCCATCAACAATAGATTTCAGGAATTCTATCCTTGTGATTTCAACTGTATTTTTAATTTTATTATTATCTCGATTCTCCCGATCATGTATGGCCTCATCATTTTGAAAATCAATCCAGCAAGGGGAGAAAAGTCATGCGTTTTACTCCTCGGAAAACATTCGATCCTCAATATGGCGTCCGTGCTTGAGTAGTTTTTAGCGCAAACGATTTTGCTCTTATAGTCGCTGGTAGATTTCGTAGGGGATAAAGAGGAAAGCATATTTTTCGAATTTGTAAGAAAATAAGTGCTGTCCGAAGTGTAACAACGGTCATTTTTCCCGCCTTCCATCCTCGCCACAGGTTGCGTCACGACCGCGATCAATTTATCTCGCCCGACGGTCGTCATAACCGAAAGATAAATCGTTGCAAAACGTATCATCGCCCTCCTGAGCTCGTTAACCTGGCATCTTAAGGAAATGCTGCTTTTTTTTCCAGTTTTCCACATTCTTTTCTCTTTGCGTCTTCGAGTTTGTCATGCTCTCAAAACTCCCCTCTCGAAGCAAACGATCGAAGCCAGGGTGAAAATAATGGGAGTTGAAACCGTGAGGCGAGGAAAAGATCCATTTGTTATCTGCTCAGGGAGTTTGAGGTGATGGTGCGAAAGGGAGAAAAGCCCCCCCCACGAAAATAAAAGCACACCTTACCTCAACAAACTGTAGTGAGCCCAGTTCAACACACACCAACTACCCTCCGTCTTGCACCAATAGACGCACAGCGTAGACGCGAAACAGAACGAAGCACATTTCTTGCTGTTCTTCGGTGTAGAAATGATGAGAGGATGATTCATTCGCCGACTTTATGTCTTCTTACCCCGAATTTTCGTCCAAACGAAAATTTTTTTTTTGTGGAATTTCAACCCGACGCAATATTTTTGCAATGATTCATTAGTTGATAATACAGCTTCTCACACGTTTGTAAACCTTCATCTGCATTTTAGCGCAAATATGCATGCGACGAAGTTGCCGAATGACGGTGCGATGTGACCGTTTCGTGAATCTCGAAGTGTTTTCTATAGCTTGAAAAAACCACCATTTTTAAATGATGTAAAAAAGTACAGTTTGAAGAGTTGTAAAATTAACCTGATCTGCTGAGGAACTTGGTATTGCAATTTGCAACCGTATTTACCCGAAGTGAGGAGATCAGCACCTAACTTTCTGCAATAGGATGAAGATCACGGAGTTTGCTAAGCTGTTTAAAACGGACGTTTATATTCATACGTATCAGGGAATGTTAAAGATAAAGTAGACTTATTTGCTTAAAACAGGCAAATAGTCATGCTTAATCATCAGCTAACTCTTGTCACACTGTGGAGATGAATCGAGGTTTTAATATTATTTTACCCTCGCCCTAGAACATAAAATTGTTCAGCAAATGTGTGGAATTGAATTGCGAAATAAAGCGTATGCTTCGAAGATCCGTTAAAATCATGCACTTCATTCGTACCAATAACATCATTTAAAGAGCACAAGGATTTTCTGATACAATGCCAATATTTGTGAAGAATGCTTTTTAAATTTTACTCAATGTTATGTGTCTTTTTCGCGTTGATTTTCAGGATTTGAATATTCAATGATTTTAAGGTGTATGTTTAGGCTGTGTTAGTTTATGTTTATTTAACGTGTTTTGATCGTGTTTGATTTATTTGATTCGGCTGTTGAGATACTACAATTTGTCCCCTTGCACAAACGCAATTTATTGTTCTGCCGCTTCTTCGTTCAGATCCATTTTAGTGCTTTTTGAACCTCTCATTTTCTGTGCTAATAAAATTTTCAATTGACGCCTTCAAAGAGGGATTCGTATTGAATAGAGTTCTGAAAAACCGCGATAACGTCTGCCTCGCTTCTGAAAATTTGAGTTATCGCCTTCTGTTTCACTCGACAAATAGAAAATCTGTTGTTTAAAAAAAACAGAGTGCTTTCGAGAATTCATTTTGCGAATGTGCTTGCATTTCGTTTCTAAACTGTTTTGCTTCTAATTCTGAAGAAAAGTCGAGGAATAGCCGCAGATTTTTTTTTTTACAAATAGAAAATCTGCGGTTATTAAAACAAAAACCGAGTGCTTTTTTGCGAATGTGCTTTAATTTCGTTTCTAAAATCTTTTGCTTTCAATTGTGAGGAAAAATGCACAAGGATTTTCTGATACAATGCCAATATTTGTGAAGAATGCTTTTTAAATTTTACTCAATGTTATGTGTCTTTTTCGCGTTGATTTTCAGGATTTGAATATTCAATGATTTTAAGGTGTATGTTCAAGCTGTGTTAGTTTATGTTTATTTAACGTGTTTTTATCGTGTTTGATTTATTTGATTCGGCTGTTGAGGTAATATAATTTGTCCCCTTGCGCAAACGCAATTTATTGTTCTGCCGCTCCTTCGTTCTTTTAGTCATTTAGTGCTTTTTGAACCTATAATTTTCTGTGCTAATCAAATTTTCAATTGACGCCTTCAAAGAGGGATTCGTATTGAATAGAGTTCTGAAAAACCGCGAAAACGTCTGCCTCGCTTCTGAAAATTTGAGCTATCGCCTTCTGTTTCACTCAACAAATAGAAAATCTGCGGTTATTAAAAAAACAGAGTACTTTCGAGAATTCATTTGGCGAATGTGCTTGCATTTCGTTTCTAAACTGTTTTGCTTCTAATTCTGAAGAAAAGTCGAGGAATAGCCGCAGATTTTTTTTTTTTTACAAATAGAAAATCTGCGGTGATTAAAACAAAAACCGAGTGCTTTTCATAATTCATTTTGCGAATGTGCATGCATTTCGTTTCTAAAATCTTTTTCTTTCAATTGTGAGGAAAAATTGAGGAGAATAAGAGAGAGACGACATTCCAAGTGCAGTTATGCTAAAGATAGTTTCCTTCGCATGTTTTCTGAAAACCATGCTACGTCTTGTTTCCGAGGCTCGGGAGTTCCCTGCAGAAAACCCGGGCACGGGGATAAAAGCGTCGATTTTCGCGCAACAATGAGGCGGGTTTCATTGTGCTCGAGGAAGAAGAGCAAAAGACGCCGGGTTCCTCGGAGGGTCGCCGAAGAGCATCCAGGGGGGTTCTTGTAGCACAGTGCCTGCTTGCTGCTGATGGTCTTGCGTTTCGTGGCGGTAATGAGGGCGCCCTTTTTTTTTTCTTCTTCTTTCTTGTGCATGTGTACGGTATGTGTGCCAATAGATTTCTCGACGAAGCCTCCCTTGTCTTCACCCCCAATTTCTCGTAACGTGGTGGAAAAGGGGCCCCCCTTCTTGACGCATTTCGCCCCGTCCCAGGCACTTAAAAGGTCGACCTTCTTTTGTGTGAAGAGGTCTCCTGATTTTCTGCGAAGTGAGTTCCGAAGACTGACATGTAATCAAGTGGCATTGTCGGAGTGTTTCCGTAATGATGGCGTCGGGGGAAAATCGCTTTCAACTTCCCTCCTTGTTCGTGCGTTTCCGTCGTTTGATCATCAGAAAATTGGCCCATTTTCTCCCAACTTTTTAATAAAAAATAAGAACCTTTCTTCTTTACATGCCGTGAGGTTCAAATGAATTTTGCTCTCGTCGGAGGCATTCGATGGAGGAATCATAGTTTCTGAAATAAATAACCAAAGAATTCTGCTGGTTGGCGGAATTTTTTCGAGAGAAACAAAATAATGATTATTCCCGGAATGAAATATTAAATATAATGACTTCATGACTTTTTGATTACACCAAGAGCTTGGAGCCACCTTTTCGAGAAAAAGCATCGTCAAGCAAACTGTTATTCCAACAACTCATGACCTCTATATAAAGATTAAGAAGGGCCGAAAATTATTGTTGAAGTGCACTACGTATGATGCGCATAATTTGGCGACTAATAGAAGTTTAAATATTTTCCAAAAGGCAGTAGGAAACCTGAATCCGAAAATGACTGAGCAGGTGGCTACATTTCTTTGGGTTGTCCAGTAATTATAGTACGTGATGCAATAGTCAAAACAGATAGAGCAATACAATTGTTGGAGAGATGATTGATTAATTGTCAATTTGGCATTTCAAGTTTGTAGTTGTGATCGTTCATGAGATACCACTATCCAACAATTGGTTCCACTTTTTGTTGTTGCGCTGTGAATTACTCTCTTTTCGACTTGCTGATATTTTTGGCATTCTAAACCCCGTTTCTAGGATTCAGTAAACCAATTTTCAAAATCTTGTTTTTTTCTTGACTATTGACTCCGTGAGTATAATGGCAACTCAGCTTTTGAATACGACTTTTCGCGGTGGGATAATCAAATCTTGTTTTTCTTCGAGATTGGAGAATATTTTCCTTCAAGGATTTGTCTGACATTTAAATGATGCGGACGGTCCACGTTTTCTGTCCTCTTTTTTTTGCCACAAATTAAAGTTCAAATCATTTATAATTTCTTGACGATGAAGAAATGAGAAATGCTTCAGAAACATTGAAAAAAACTTCTCCAGCTCATAGCTTGTTGCGTCTGTCTGTGTTGTCGACTCGCCTAATTGCACCAGCTTTATGCGGGCACTCGGCAAAAAAAAGTAGAATAGAATAAAATAAATCGTCACTAAGAATTTCTCGTTCTAATTGCCGCAATTTCTCTCGTGTGTAGGAAATAGTTCTAGTTTAATTGGGGTGAAACTAACAGTGCGATTATCCTCGCGTGTGAAGAACGTTCGAGTGTCCAGCCGAGATCGTTTTATTTCTGCAGTGTTTTATGCATGTCGAGTCTCCGTTCGTTCGTTCGTTTCGTCTGGACGCTAATTAAGGTATCTTCCTTTCTATTCCAGGCGTTGAAGTGACGTGGATCAGACGTGCTTAGTGAGCGAACAGCGTGTAATGTGAACACCAATTTATGAGAAAGAGGAAAAAAAACTCTATATACAAGTGACAAGAGAGACGGAGAAATAGAACATGGAACTCGTTCCGTCGTGACCAAGCGACAAGTACTCGTCGTCGTCGCGCGAGAGATTGTGGCCGTCATCTTCGTATAAGGCCGGAAGGATTTCCGACGAGAAGAAAACCCCTCCTCATCTTCCTTCGGCCTGCTTTGCATATATACCGGATTTTCGCGGGCTGCAGTGTCGTCGTTGAAGTCCTCGTCGTCGTCGTTTAATTTTATTTTTAAAAAAATTATTAAATTTTTTTTTGGTGCGAGTGTGGCGCTAATTTGTCACGTTGCGTGGGTCGTCATGGCCGGCGAGTGGTGTCGTCGCCACCCGCAGGGCACCTTGCCACGCTTGCAAGCCCTGTTGCTTCTGCTCCTGATGACATCGGCCACGGGCAGTCGGAGCTGGGATCTCGGTGAGTTTGTGCGCGGCGCAAATCGCCTTTTAATTACTCACACCTGGGCAGCGCAAATATTTCCGCCTTGGCTCTCTCTCCCTCTCTCTCTCTCGGTCAGGTTAAAAAAAAAAATAGAAGGAAATAAACGGATTCACGGCCAGGTCTGGAGGCCAATTACCGGAGCGCGGATTAGGTGTAAGACGGGTGTGTGTGTGGGTGTGTATATGTAGGGTGTAGACGTGTCTGTGCGCCGCTTTTCTTTTTCAATCTCTCACTCTTTTCTTCTTTCTCTGATTCTTTTTTTTTTTTTTAATCAATATGAATACATATTTTTTTCCTCGTTATAAGTGGTTCCGCTGGTGAGCGGACGAACACCTGTCGGACACGGAACTTTTTCTCCCAGTCTGCCAACCCGTTTTTGATCATTTCATTAATTACAGTCCATCAGCACGGAGAAAAAATACCTGGCAGGATGCGGAGAAAGGCTCATAAGTTTCAAGAATATTGATGAAAGGAATTATTTTTCAATTCTGAAAAGGTTCATATTTGAAGTACACACGTTGTTGTTGTCGACGCGACAGCGTTGTTCATTATAATTTTTGGAGATTTAAATAAAATTGTATCGTGATAAGTTTGCTATATTTGCACCCTACGTCTTGTAACAGCTGCTGTACAGTATTGGAAATGATGACAGTGTTATAGCTATTTTTCTCATTCGTTTCTTTTTTCGCGCTGGACCAGGCAAACAAAATTTAACAATTTAGTGATTAACATGTGTGGAATCGTCTCTCTAAAAATAAGAATATCGTATACACTGGAACTTTCTCTACAAAAATCTTGTCTACAGGAATTTTCTATGCATGCGATTTTATTTGGTCCCATGAGGGTTTTCTCTGGGTGTTTTAGGGGTTCTCTACAACGAAATTCTCTCTAAAAGCGATTTTTTCTGGCCCTTTTATATTTCGTTGCAAGAGAGTCCACCGTATTTCTTTGCAAATATTGACTGAGGCTCATTATTGACAACTTGGGATATACATGATTTTCAAGTGATAGAAGAAGCAGGATTCATGCATAAGCCAAGGACTTGCGTGCTAAATTCAAACCCCTTATATGGTTTGGATTTGATAATTATTGCTTTTTTTCCGGCTCAGGCACCTGTAGATCGGTAGCGAAATGATTTAATCCGGAATTTGAGGAATAGAATAGAAAGGAATTTAAGAGGAAGATCAGCATGGAAATTCCTTGGGACGAGCTTGACGTAATGATTTACAGTATTTTCAACTAATTTTCATATGCAGTGCTCTTACAACAAATTCAGAGCGGTGTCTGATATTGTATTCAAAAGTTATTGCATTAAAAAATCCCCCGGACAGGTAGTCAAATTAAAACTTTTTTAAATGTCAACACTACAGTAATTCAAGGTATGTATTGTACCAATTATGCATCGACGTCGACGTACGATTTCTAATATAAAAAAGACAAATGTGAACATATATTACCAATCGCCCATTTATTCGCATTTTTCTTGAAATTTAGCTCATTCCACCTGGTAAATTTTATCCAGCAGAAGATCAACAAATCGCCCATGCTTGATCAGCTGACCTTCTAGAAAAAAAAATTCCTCCGCTATCCGAGGAATTGATCTCACCGGTATTATTTTTTTGCGCGGTATCCCTTACCTGGAAATGATAAATTGGGCAAAAAATTCTGTTTGCTGGGAATAGAAAAATTACATCTTGATCTTCGGATTGGGTCGTTAGCGTCACCTTTTTTTTCTATAGCCCTCATTGTTATTTCATCGTGATGGAAATCGTGCAACGTCAAAAAACCCGCTCAAAAAATGCTGCCCTGTGAGCGTTGGAGGTTGAATGAGAAAGAAAAAAAATATCTCCGAGCTTATTTAAGAAAGCTTGTGCAACAGAGAATAACATGATTAACCTCGAAAAAGCTGACTTTTGGCTAATAAAGCGAGAGAATCTTTTTTTTTTTATTCATGAAATCTGTGTAGTAAAATGGAATTTATCACAGGATATAAATTCGACGCAGCAAATTTTCCATGCATTTTTTTTCTCGTTCGAAATCTCGCTCCTTTTCCGTGTAACGTTCGTTGTGATGTCCGTGTGGCCTTAATTTCCTTCACTGCCGGATGGAGCAAGCGTTAATTTCGTCATAATTGTATCCCGGTTTCCTCGCATGATGACAGTAGCGTACATGTTGTGTATCTGATGTCGGATGGGAAAAATTAACCTACGTGCCAGAGTTTCAGCTGCGGATTATTATTCATGTTTGTCCTCCGAATTCCGGCAATTTTTCGGACTGAAAACGTATTTCCCCAACAAACAAAAAATGCAGCGCTATTTTTGAAATATCGTTGGACGAATAAGTTCCAATTTCTGCATATATTTGGAGAACGTGCCTGGAATGAAGGCGAACCTAAGCAATTGAAAGCTGGACACAGATGAAAAAATTCTAAGGTGTTGAAAAAAAAAAGTTCTGCAGTACGCGTTGAAGTAAAATTTTCAAGACGAAAGGGCAAATTTGAATGTGCTGTAATTATTAATTTCCTATTCGTGCGTATTTTTTTTCTCCGAATAATACCGGTATTTCATTCTAAGCATAGCAGTTTCTTCAGGAGATCTACGGATCGTCCACGCTCGATTGGTCTGACCTCCAATAAACATACAATAATTTCAGTGCTGTTCAAAAAATTTGAAAAAAATTTCTTCGTTGCACAACGGCATTTCACTAAAGCAAAATAACCTCTAAAATGTTGGGAACATTACTCCCTACCTCTACAAAAAAATTCGAAGAAAATTTTCTCATTTCAAGTTTTTGTCAAACAAAAATATGAAATGACAAGATGAGCCTCAGCCAATCTTCCAGGTAATAAATACCGTAGAATATCATTGCAACGAATCTCGTCATACTGAATAATCGATTACAACGACGTCTTTATTCAGTCGATCCCCGCCCAAGAGCCGCCATGTTGAATGAGTTTCATTATGATTTTAAAAAAAAGCCTTGCAACGACGGGTTTTAATGGCTCTGTTGTAACGATATTTTAACAGAGTATAATACGAGACTGGTCTCGATTTATTCGGAACTCGTTGCGTTCCATGTAATGTTGTCATCGGATAATTGCGTGGGGATATTCTGGGAAACATGGTGCAGATTGTTGAACAAGCTGCAGTTCCTGATGACCGACAAGGTGCCAAGTGAAGGTAGCATTCAAATTACCGCCGAACTGATCCCCGAATTCACTGCGCTTCATAGCTAGTGAATGCCCTCGTCTCTAGTTATTCATTTTTTTTTTCATTTCCCCCTCCCTTGTCAAATTTCCATCCCGCCTCCGGCATTACACTATTTTCAAAATGTGTTCGTCCGATGCCAGATATGGCACGACAAAAGGAGGAGAGAGAGAGGGAGAGCGAACGACACAGGGCGTAACAAGAGCGGATGTCGAGATTTTTTCCCGCACAGCTGTCAATGCGGATGTTCGCCTGCGTGTCACCGGGGCCCTCCCGCGTCGAAAAATTGCCCGGGGACGAACTGGTATACGAGCTTCCGAACAATTTCCCCCTTTTGTCTCCCCGCTGAAATTTTGAAACCGAAGCCCTGAAGAGCTTCACTGCTTCAGTGGAACATTAACGAACATCTTTTCACACACACAAAAAAAAGAAAGAAGGGAGGAGAAACGAAAATTTGGCGACAGTCAACGGCGTGCGTCTTGTCTGCTTGAAGCGAACATCGCTGCCGAATCATGTTTAGCTTCTTCCGAATCCTCTCATTTACTAAAATTATTTTTCTAATCATCAATGTATTTAAAAAAAACACTACTTGACAAAAGAAAAATACATTGTTGTCGAAATTGTCTCTTTCGTTTCAATTTATTGACCAGTGGATGATCCGTAAGGAGGCAGGGTTGCAAGCTTTTCGTTTCTAATTTTTGCTTCGTCAATTTAAAATAACCAGGCCGATGATTTATGACTCATTCCTCTGTGGAAATAAAGCATGGCTTTCTTTTTTTTCGAAGATCATGGGAATAATCACTGGTGTAGGCCACAGAGATTACGAACATCCGATGTGAGGGGAAAAAAATTCGTAACCTTGTTGGAGCTTGAAAGGCTTCTTACCCGAGAAATACTTCATGTTGTTCGAAGCGACGAATTACTTCAGTTTTGGAAGGAATTTGTACAAGCTTAGATTAGGTTATATTCTGACGAAAATAACAATAAAATTGCTGAAATTCAGATTTTGAAAGCATTTTTCAAGATTCTGTAAGTACATCAGTGCAGTAAATTTTATTAAGTGAGAAGATTCGGAGGAAGGATTTTTTTTGAATACAACTTGAGTTTGACGAGCTATATATGAAAATATTTGTCGATACGTTTTTTTTTTATTTTCGGGGCAATGCAGTATTACGCATTTGCCATTAATTGACGCCTGTTTCAAGTAACTTAGTTTTTGCTTCAGTCAACTTCAGAAGGAGAGTATAAATTTGAATAATACTGTAGCAATCACGGAAAACTTCAGGTGCGAGGGGATAAACTGCGCTTTTCCCATCTTATTCTTTCGAAGACCGTTTTGCTCGATTTAATTTATTGCCCTCTGTATAAATCCCGAGGGTACGTGAATGCACTTCACCTTCGCCCCTTTTCATCCACCTGCAGATCTTATTTTCTTCATTCATCTCTTTCGTTGATTTTTAAAGCTTTCAAGAGCATCTTCTAGAGTGGTTGCAAAAAGCTTCATGCTTTTTCAACTCGGGCTAGTANACTTCACCTTCGCCCCTTTTCATCCACCTGCAGATCTTATTTTCTTCATTCATCTCTTTCGTTGATTTTTAAAGCTTTCAAGAGCATCTTCTAGAGTGGTTGCAAAAAGCTTCATGCTTTTTCAACTCGGGCTAGTAGAATACAGCATAACTTTTTTTCTATCTACAGAATGTACCTTTGCAAAGGTAACGGGTTTAATCGCATACAATTCAGAGAAAAACTAACGTATTTTCTGAATTTCGGTATGCATTTTTTTTATGCATGATGAAAGTTTGGTTCAAGAACCAGCAGAAGAGACTGAGTAACATTGGTGGATTGTTTCTTTTTCTCGCTTTGTCTGCGAAATGCCTCTTGGATTTTTTAAATTCAACCTATTATTGCATGTCTGCCGGAAATGCTAAGCGTTTATGCACTTCATCTCCGCCTTTTGTACTCGGCATATACTGTACTAGTACACTTCCGGAAAAGATCCTTGTCTTTATCAAACGATTAAATCATCAAGAGCGCATTGCGTGAACATTTCATAAAGCCAGCCAGTGTTCAAAACACATTTATGTAATGTGTCTTTATTGGAAACTAATCTTGAGTTGTGATTCCGTCGTTTGATGGGAAATACTGTACTCGAATGGCTCTTAGAAATGGCCGGAAATGTAAATATTCAATTTCTGTATTTCTGGAAACGTTATACAGTACCAATAAAGTCATTCTGAGTGAGTGGTGTTCACTTGCAACTCAGGGAATTAATTCAGGCAGTTCTTTCGATTTTTAGAAAATTATAAATGTGATTTTATGTGCCAGCTTTTTCACATTTCGTTGTACGGTAAGATCACAAGATTGTTTCTTGTTCAAATCGGTTGAAACAGAACCTGAGAGACAAAATAATTAAAATCTTCTACATAAACTCGAATTACAATATAGTTTATGTCACGTGTAAATTTGGAAAAGCGTGAAGCGAAAACTGGAGGCCATATGTTCAATTCGCATATCTTTGATTGATCCCGCGTACCTTAATTGACTTTGACTTTCAAATAACCGCGTTTATTCATTGACTTTCGAACAGCATTGCCTCAATTGAGTCTCAAATAACAGTAAATCTAAAAATCTTCGTAGCAATTAAACATGCTTAACTGTTATCAGAAAATTGTTTTGGTATTTGAAAAAAAAAAAATGCATCATCTTCTGCCCAGGAGAACGAAGAGAAGAAATTTAATTTGCTGATGCCTTTCGTGAGTTGGAAGGATTTCCCCTCAGGAAAAGACAAGTGCGCGTTATTTTTTGCGACTTGCTGGGGGTTCGTCTTTTATCCGCCAAAACTTCCAAAATTACACATTAGTTAAATAAAGCACTCAATGAAGAATTTTCACATCTTACTACTGCTGACACGTGACTTATATGATTTTGGGGAGGAAATTATTGCGCCGCGTTTTTTTTATAGAATGGCAAAAAAACATACGAGATTCAAATGAAAATGGGCTGACTTTCTATTGAAGAAGACAGCTGATCAGTTTAGGCAGAGTCCTCCGAAAAATTTATGCGCCAGCTCTTCCGTAAGCTCGTCATCGTTTAAAATTTGAAATTCTTCAAGTCATGTATAAACCTGTCAACTTCGCGTGCTTTTAATCACAAATTTAAAAAAATACTGTACGTGCAAATTGACCACGGGATTTCAATTCGCCTTCTTCCGAAAATCATTGATGATTCGCAGACCTTTCTGCGTAATTAGTAGCCCAACTACCCTTAGCTCCAACGAAAGACGAGCCTGGCATCACCTTTCTTTGCGAGCGACCGTAAAAGACGCGGCCGGGGATCGATATTTCAACCCAGGAAGTCACTCTTCTCGGATTTCCGGACTATACGCAGCAGACCCCCTTGAAAACAAAACGAAAGAAGAAAGAAATAAAAATAAGCCCATCGCGTGGAGGAAAAAAGCTGGGCGGTTAACAAGACAGTCAGTCGGTGGCGAAGAACTGTACGCATCCGGTTCTAATTATTCCCCTGGCGGAGGGTTTTGATGAATGGGAAAAGCGCGAGCGGCGGGTCGTGCGTCGTTGCCTCTGTTGCCACCGTGTTTGACTCCATCTTGATAGTGTGGATTTTTTTGTTGCTTCTCTTTCCGCAAATTGCAGTCGCAATTCATGAAAATAAAAAACAAAGTTGAAATGAGGGAGCCGTGGTGTTCGCGGTCCCACCTTTGACGATCAGAGGGTGGGGAAATAATGCAAAAAGAAAATTAAAAGGTACATCCTCACGCCGAAATTCCCTTCCCTATTAAACTCGATCGTGAATCTTCTGGCGCATGAATCCAGAAATTATGTCTAGCATATCAGATGACACTGAAGCATTTTAAAATGATAGTCTTTTTTTATGTACTGTAATTTTAACCTTTTGCTCGAAGAGTTCGTTGCTTGAAGTCTTGTGGGAGCCACCTGCTGTACAATAGAATCTCGTTACAACGAAGCGTCCAGGACCTCAAAAGATCTTCGTTATCAACAAAACTTCACTAAAAATAAATTAAGGTAATATTTTATCTAATGGACAGGAACCGAGAGATCAAATCAGTTCATGCAATAATTCACTGTAACGGGATTCGTTGTAACGAAATTCTACTGCATATGATTGTGGAATGTACGGCCACTTAATAATTGGAGTTAAAAGACCGATTGAACCCTGGAAAGAAAACAAATTATCTTTTGAAATGTTGAAGATATCAATGGAGAAACGAGCGTCAAATGGGATGCCATTCACTTATACAGTATTTTGAACTGAATTTTTGACCATTATTTTAGTAGCATTAGTTTTGCATGACTAACATCGGCATTAAAAAATACCACCAATTTTACAATATATTTCCCACGAAGCTCGTTGGAGTTTTCGTGATAATTGTCCTGATTCCACACGGATTCGATTGATTTATAGTCGCAACGACCATCCGAATATCATTTTTTTGGAAAAGGTTTCAGCGCTGCCCCAAAAAATATTTCTGAACATTTTCTTATTAATTTCATCAGGAACAAAATTGCTGAAAAATATTAATATCAGCCCCAACTCGCTGGAAATTATTGCTTCATGGAGCAAGAATATTATATTTGGTATGAAGCGTCCTTTTCAATGGCAGGTTATAACGAGCGGAAAATCCGTTCGAACACTTGATTTATTCCGCCTCGTTATTGATCTTTTATTAGGAGTCAATGAACAAATCCGGACAAAGCATCAATCTCTGATTTTTGAGGTCCTTTGTTAAATTGAAGTCGACGAGCGAAACCAAAAACCGGTTCTCTGATAATTTCTTTTCATTCATTCGACCATTGATTCTGCTCTCACTTGGGGTCAATGAATGTCCTTCAAATCATTACTACTAATTTTTATTTTCGTTGTTTTACTAACAAAAATGTAACTATCATGAAGGCGGTTTACATGCCTGGAAATGAAGATACTATAGACTAGAGTGAAGACGATTTTTTTTTTCAATGTTCGAAGTTGCTCAGTTTTAGCGGGAATTTTTACAGTCGTCTCTGCAGTTTCTTTCAAAATTTTTTCACAAAACCTAGAATATTTACGGCTCCTATTTTTATTGTTGGAAAATCGAAACAATTCTGCATCCCAAGTGTCATGAGAAGACATATTTCGAATTCTTATACATTCCGGAGTACTGTACAGTACTTGCAAGAAGTCGGAATTCAGTGTTCTTCATTTTGAAACGCCATTCTTCGCTCCAGTCGAGCAATTTGACCTAATTAAGAAGCACAAAAAGTCTGAATTCTTCATAGAAACTCCGACCAGAGCAGAATGTAAAAAAGAGTTTCAAATTTGATAACGGTTCAGAGGGTAAAAAATTTGAGCTTGTACCTGAGCAACCAAAAAAAATCGCAGCTGTACTAACTCGAACGAGCAGTGCTTGAGCAAATCTCGGACTTGGAAAAGTGGCTTGAATATCAAGTGCCCAATATTTTCTCGTGAATTTGGGATAAAGTGAGGTACTCGGGGGAATCTCCTCTTCATTACTTGAATTTTCAAAGTTCTGGATAAAAAAAAGGGCAGGGACAATGTCAAAGGGGGAACTCCGAGATTAGAACTATATAGTGTAGGGAAAAAATAGCGAAGCGGAATGCCATCGACGAACGCCATGAAGACACGTAGCTAACTTTTTAATTAAAGTTTTCGGCTGCAGACGTGAAATCTGATTATGCATGAGGGAGGCCAACGTCAAAAAACGCCAGGAACTCAGGAACAGAATGCTCTTTTTTTTTTTTACAACGTATCGAACAGAGCGAACAGCTCCCTTTCATCGATATACTGTATTTGCGAGCTAAATGAACGCCCGCCTTCATTCCAAGTTGTTAATTTTTTCGTGCGTATGCAAATTTTTTGCGAATGTTGACTGAACTAAACGTCGTGAAATGAATGATCGTAAGTTGCGAACCCCTATCAACGTGTATTTGATTCGTCTTCGGTTAAAGATGATGAAATCATTCGCATCGTTGTGCTTATTTTACTTGATCAAAAAATTGTCTAATTTTCCGGTTATGAAGGGAAACCCCCAGGAAGTAGCCAATTTGAAAATTGTGGAAAAAGAATATTTCAGTAAGAAAAAAAAACAGTGCAAGTACCGAACGATTTCTCACGAGGGATTCATTTCTTAATTTTTTTCGACTCCAGTAAATGGTCTTCTGTTAGTCACTCTCAACAAGTTTTCCCATTTTTTGCTGATACTATTTAACGGTTAACGGTTTTCAGATTTTATTTTTGAAGTTTACTCCAAATTTTTCAATGGATTCCGTGGAGAACGAGAAAGGTATAGATGACTCCTAAATTGAACTTTCCTGTCACATTTTTCCTCACCTTTATTTTGGAAAGAATACTTTTCGAAAGACATTCTTGTTTGCCTTCGAAAATTTCTTAACCATCATTTTTTATTTATTCATTTTTTTGTTAGCATCTTGAAAATCGGATAGTTTTCTGGTCAAGTCGGCGTATCCGAAAATTTCTTTAATTTCTGCTTCACAGCGTCAAGAAATTCGCAAAGTGATTTAGAATCCACGGCCTGATCAAGCAGTTTGGCACAACCACGTTGAAATTCGTGGAGAAACCTTTATAGCCTGCTCTTTGGCATTCAATAATAAAGAGGAGCAAGATAATCATCGTGTCATTTCCATTCCTGAACATTTTCGCTTGACGCTTGATCACGAAAGTTGCTTCCCAATCAGTTTTCCCCCGCTTCAATGGCGTGCCATACTATACTCGTATATATACGCGTTATCGCGTGCAAAGTTTTGTGAGAAGTTTTGAGAAGCCATCAAGAGCGACGGTTGACCCGCCAGGCACATTTTCGGATGATTAACCTTTCCGAAGTGTAGTTCGTTTATGACCGTTGAAACCGATGGAGGGAAAAGTTTTCGATACCTAACGTTTAATTAAAGCAGAATTCCCAGTCTGTGCCCCGCGGAGCCTAAAGGGCTCCTCGTCAGCTTCCCTGGGGCTCCGTGGATGCTCATGAAGGGAAAGTTGGATTGAGTTGAAGGTGAAGATGGAAGATCCACAAAGAATTCTTGTGAACGCGTGTGTGTGTGTATGAGTATTTCGAGGGATGTAGGCTGTTCACGGAAATTTGTCATTTTTGTAGGAAAAAAATAGTTATTTAAAAAAAGGTCGATGAAAAAGGTTCCTTTTTAGAATTATATTTCAACAAGGACTTCGGCAGCTCCACTATAGTCTAATAAGATTGATTGAATCTGCATTGAAGCGTCCGAAAGAATTGATCGACCAATCGCGTGGAAAAATTATTGCTTTTTATACTTAAGCATTTGAAAATTCCTTTTAAATGGCTTCCACTCTTGGCTTATTACGAGAGATACCAAAAACTTTCCTATTCTAAGCAGTAATGCTTCGCGGCTTTCTGCGCATTCTGCAGACTTCATTTTTACGATTTCCCCCCTGGAATGTGAGAGATGAAACGAAATCTTTTTTTGAAGAAGAATTATACTTTTTGCCGCGGTTCCGATCGCCCATCTTGAAAACCTTACGAGAAAGATTTCCACAATTTCCCCCTTAGTTTAATGGCCTGATTAGTTTAAGGAAATTCAACTGAAGGAGGAAAATTACTTCCTCTTCACAAATTTTCGAACCATAATGCATAACGTTTTTTTCAGAGAATCAAAGGTCAACAATTCAATCAGCTGCATAAATGAAGAAAGGTATTCCGTGATGACATGTTTAGCCTTAGAATTACATCGTGTTGTGCCTATTTCCCCACAAAAATTATGAAATTCATGTTCCTCAAAAATTTGACTTTTACTTTGGACAATGTGTTTCGTTTTGAAAAGTTTAAAACCCAAACATTTTTTGAAAATTCGGAGTTGGTTGTGTATACACTTATATAGTACTTCAGGGTATATAATTTCTTGGTTCATTTAATGCATGATTGTTCAAGATTTTTGATGAGTTTTCCATTTCTGAACTCAACTATTTATGTACCACATTATGAATGTACAGTACTTCATGATTAAATGAAAACCTATTCAGCGCCTTGTTTCAGCACATTCAAGGTGGTAATTTGTTTTTAGTTTATTCTTCACCTCAGGTAAAGTACACAGTTATTTACGATTGTCTAATATTTAAACTTAAATTACGTGAGTTTTGAAATGAATGATTCACTTAAATCCTTCCTCAGCTGCCTGTAAATTTAATGAAATCTTCGTGCAACTCGTAAAAACAGCTGGATTTTGTAATGGATAATTTCATGCATCACCTGGAAAGTGCG
>CAJPEX010003069.1:0-32348 GCA_905338405.1 Notodromas monacha | reverse complement strand
CCCAATGTGTTGCAGAAGAATGTTTCAGTACACCACCCAAAAAAAATGAAGGCATAGCAGAAGAAGCTGGGCATAACAGTTATGCATAACAAATGCATGGCATAAAGTGTAGCTGTTACATTCAGCCTGTCCTGTAACAAATTATTTGCTTGGTACATCTGCCAGGTTACAGATTCATCCCAATTCTGAACACACAGCTATGGGGTACACTTCAGATACATATACAGTATGTGAAAAAGAAATGTACAATTCAGGTGCACAACAGGGTTTCTTGTGTGATTACATGTGTTCAGTTGAGGTATGCTGTGCTTTTCCAATCTGGAAGATAAGTAGATACAATAACTTTTTCAACATATAATATACTGTACGGCTTTTTATTTGTTCCAGGCATATATTGCCTAAATGCCAAGTGGTGTAGATGTTTCTTGTACAAGTTTATATTTGCTGTCTAGCCTACCCTTACTTTTAAATATAGATTATATGGTTTCACAGGAATGCGGTCAGAATTTATGCAGCTCATTGATCTATGAGAATTCAATGCAGTATTTCATGTGATTTATCCACCAAAACCCTTGTTTTCTATAATATTATCACAAATTAATGTTGTGAAGAAATTTTGCAGAAGCCCCAGGAAGAATTTATTGGTGAAAACCCAGTTTTCTATGCATGTAAGCCAAAACAAGAAAAAGGAGGAAGTTATGTTCCAATGCCAGATTTCTTTGCCTCCTTCCCAACCCAATGGTTTCTTGCGCAAAAAAAAATATAAAAAATATATAATCATTTCAAGGGTTCAAAACGCCAAACAAATGTCATTTCCTTCTCTCCATTTGCTTTATTTTGGCGCTGTTTGAATCTGGGATGGGTTAGAGTTGATGTTCTCCCATATTTTACATCACCAGTATAATTATAATGGATTTACTTATGTTGTTATTGCTATGTTCCATTGTGATTCATCCCAGCTCATGTATGGAACTTATTGAGGAAAACATTATTTAAATTTGTATGTCTGAAGGGATGCATTTTGAAGGTTGATTGTATTTTAAAAGTTTGAATCTTTCTGAGCAAGGAAGCTCAGCAATGGTTGCAAGGCTTTGAATTGGATTCTTAACCTTATTAAAAATTGCTTGTAATTGAAAACAGGTGGTGCCCTGCCATTCAACCCAAATCAGTTCTTGGGTACTGTAAGGTTCAAATGGCAAAATGGTCAAATTGTAAGGCAATGTCAAATTCAATGTTTTCTACTACAGCAAATTTGAAATTTTTAATTTCTCCATATAAGTCAAACTGTGGAGCAAGAGGTGAAATTGCAAGTGAAAATCCCATCAAATTTGACCATCCAATTGCAGGATGTTCAAATTGCACAACTTCTAATTGCAAGGTACCACTTGTAAAGTGACATTCTGTTGCATGAAGTCTTGTTACAAAAAAATGTTTCTTTTACAATTTGTTTACCCCAGGGTTTTCTCCATGGGTGGATTGTTAAAAATTCTTATATTAACAAAATCACTTTTGGCTGTACATAATCTCAGTAATTTACTGTTCAACAAAATGAAGGCCCAGATCCTGTGCATAGGCTGGAAGAATTTTTGGAAAATGGCAGGAACTATATATGGAAAAATTAAACTGGTTCAGCTTCCAACTTCATCAAAGAAGCATTTCTTTCTGTAGAAAATTTAATCCTCAAAAAAATACAATTGACAGATACTTGACCATACTTCAGCTTAGTTTCAAAATGTTATGTATTTATTTTGCATAAGCAGTTGGAGAAAATTTCCCATCAAGCATTTTCAGAATATGGGTATTTATCTCCCATTTCCCACAAAATTACAGCCTAAAATGAGTTGAAAACCATAAATTCCAATAATGTACAACAAATACAGTATGTATTTCACTAAAAAAAATTTCCTGTGGTCCCTGGGAATTTTTTTTTTAAGATTTTACTTTTTCTACACTTTCTTGTGCTGTATTAAAAAACTGCAAGATTCGTTACTCTATAGGGCCTTGTTTCAAGCATAAATACTGCACAACCTTGAATTTTCTGAATACTTCAGGTTGAGGAGGGCCGGAGTTCAGGAAATAAATGACTTACCATCTTATGAGAAGCATTGTTTTGGCTTGGGAACATGAGTAATTCATTCTGCAGATGCAGGTCATTGATCCAGAAGAAAACAGTGTTACGGTTTCCCATTTATATCATGCGTCTGTGCAGTGTCCTGACAGCGGGAGGCTCGAATTAAATTGTTCCTGACAACTTGGACAAGTAAGCGCGTTAATTGTTTGTCTTCCGGAATTCCATTGCCATTTGTGATGTTAGCATCTAGTGTGCTCTGGTTTGGAAAGAGTGAAACGACGTTCCGCTTCATCGGAGTGGAAGTTAGATGTCACTAGCGTTTTTTTTTTTGGAGAGACAACAGTACTGACTGTTAGCGGGGCCAACAAATTGAGGTGGATGGTTGAGCTTGGAATAATGCGCAGGTGGATTGGAAAGAAATTCAGTTTCAAATTACATCTTCTTATTTTTTGAATAAGCAATACTTCAATGCAGTAGTATTTTCATTGCATTCAGATTTCTGTGGTTGTTACGCCCTATTTATATACTTGAGCACCATGTCCCCTCAAGAAAGACTATAAAGCACCAACTGTATATTGACTTCTTGACACAAAATTTGCCCAAAGACTATCCCTGATGAATCAAAACCCACACTCCAGTTTTTCTTTGTTGCCTAAAATCAACATTGTTTGCCATACTTAAAAAGTATAGTAATTGAACAACCTTATGAATATTGAATCTGGATTGGCTGTCATACACAATATTTTATTCATTTTGATTGTTTCAGAATGTAAGAGAAACTTGTGACAAACCTGTAACAGCATGAAATTTTATTTTTTCTGTTTTTTGAAAAATTTATACATGTGCAATCACATGCGTTCTACTTTTCTGCTTTGATTTTACAGACAAAAAGGTGCATGTGATACTCCAGTAAATACAGTAAGTAACAGAAAATACAGAATTAATTATTTAGTGTACAGAATGTGCTGTACAGTATTATATCCAAATACAGTAATTATCCTGCGAAAAGCCAAGAGAAGAAGTTGATGTCCAAAGGCTCAAAAGAATTGGTTCTGCTTAAACTTTGCACCGCAGAGGCTCTGAGCCCAAAATTTTACAATATCCTTTAAACTATAATTTAAAATTATGAAGTTGAATCAAACAAAAAACGGAAAATAAAAGTGGAGTCTCGCCTTCAAAATGGATCACCATTTTACCAACTTGTTGGTGAACAACTTTTGCTTTGGGAAAAATAATGGGTCTGCCAATAATTTTTACCTTCCAGAAAGTCAACAGAGGTGAAAAATTCAGTGTTACAGGTGTTCTGTATTTGAAAACTTTAACAATGTTCTCATTTTTTGAAGCCATGAGGATACAGTAGTATGAAAAAATTCTGCTTTTACGTTTCAACAGTGCTCAAAATTTTCTAAATATTATGATGTTGATGAAAATTTTTCATGGGCATTTAGGGCTTGTCCCATTCCTACACATCTCGGGAGGTTCTGACGGGTTAATTTTTTCTGATGGCATTCAAACCATTGGCTATTTTCCAGATACTGTACACTGCAGACTGCAGTGTCTTGAAAACATTTTACACTCAGAGTTTCCCACTCATTTCACATCGTGCCTAATAATAGGTGTTGGAAACTGTGGCGGAAATTTGTAGACAATAACTCATGGAGGAAGGGGACCTGTACTTACAATGCAGGATTCCCGGGATCCTTAATGCAAAATTCCAGGAACCAGGAATCCTGCTTTCTTACAGGGAGCAGGGAACTCCATTCCCTTTTCCTGTACAATCTGATGAGGATATTTCCTGAAGAATTGCTTATTTGATTTGTTGATAAAGTTGTGAATTTGGAATTTGTCTGAAGAAAAGAAATTGGGTTCAAGCTGCCGTGTCTGTTTGTCATTTCCGGGGCAGCTGCACAGCTGCAGGGTCATTTATTTGTTTGCCTCGAATTGAGACGCTGTTTCTCCAAGGTCCGTGTTTTCTTTTTGGACCAGATGGTCCCAGGTTTATATTTCCAAGACGCCGACTTGTTTTTGACTTGAAAAGAAAACCAACAAGCGCGCGAAAATGATAGGGACATCTGGCTCCTCTGTAGTTGGAAAACTCAACCCTTCTTTATTTTTTTGGAAGGGAGATAGTGATCTCCGAGTCCTTGACCCCTGGAAGGGGACGGAAGAGCGCACCACCAAAGGGGTGTTATCTGATCCCCTTTGCATGTGCGCGATCCCCCTCTTCCTGCCGCCATGCGTTTTAAGCTTGGGACTGGTAGGATTTTCATTCTGTGCTCTGCCTTGCACTGGGATTTGACTCTGACATTTTTGAGTGTGAATTCTCAGACTTGTATATTTTCGTGAAAAATATTTTTTAGATGTTTTAATTTTTTGCGAATTGATTGTGTACAATTTTGACTCATGTGTTGAGGATCTCCATTTAAGTTGTTTTGTATTCAAGATCCTATTTTTTGTGTTGTGCATTTGTCGAGTCTGTGTCTGACGTTTTGGTATATTGTAATTTTCAGGCAGGGACGCGAAACCCTCTAACCCAACACCCAAACTGCAATATTCGAAGTTGCTTATGCAAATTTGTATCAAAGGCTCTGTATGCCTAATCCATGCCTGATGTGAAATAAAATTGTTGTGAATAGCTGTAAGCTAAGTTCACCTTTCATTTCGGCACGCAGCAACAACGGTTATCCACCTGTTGTTGTTAAATCTCAATTGTCCTGAGGGAATTACGCACCCTCCATAGGGCGCAGAACAACTCAGCTTCCGGAATAAATTGAATCAGCGAAGTAACATCACAACATCTTCTTGCGCGTTTTGAGAGATCAACGCCACACAAGCACCACTTGGTGCCGTAAACCACGGCCATTTGGAATAAGCAGTTTTGGATCTTTCAATGGTCCTTCGGACCAGATTCTGAGAAGTTCTGTGTTGATGAACCCAGGTGAAGCGTGAAAACGTTTCCTGAAGAACAAAAGTCCTGAGTTTCTGAGAAACTTTCAGGCAGTGAAAAAACTCAAGTGAAAATTGTGAAAGATGTCTGACAAACACAACCCCCCGCAGAGCTCTTCTGAGGCAGAATCGAGCTTAGGGGATCAGAGGATCACACGATCTATGGTACCAAAACCAACCCAACCGTCAACCTCATCAGAAAGTGCAGAGGAAAACGTCGCTCCCTTGGCCATCTCTGGCAAACTGATTCCTGTTCAAAACGCCTGCCAATCACTGGATGTGATCATCGGGAAGACAACGTTCATTGTCAAAGAATTACAACATTTTCTTGGTGAGTCAAATCCCAATCTTGCGCGAGGCAGAGATCTTTTAAGTCAGGCAAATTTTTGGTTGGCCACTGGGGCGGCGCGGGTGGAATTTGTATCTCGAGCAAAGTTTAAGGATGAGGGGGAGTTGGAATTGATTAATTTGTGGATCTTGCTAAGGGGGGAGCTCTTAGGTTGGAAAGACCTTGTTGTTAATAAGTTGAGTGAACCTGCGGCGGATTTAGATTCAACTCTCCGCAAAGAGATCAATGACTCTTGTATGACAGCTTGTCCCGCGTCCATTGCTCCTCCTGATCTCAGCATCGGGAACGCGCGATCTCCTTTGACTGTTTCCAGACTGACCAAACTTATCACAGGGAAGCTCAAATTAGTTGAATTGAAGCTGTCTAGCTTTCTGAGCAACCCCACTAACGTGATTAAGTTTAGGTCATTGCAACGTGTTGTGAGTGAATGTTCTGCAATGTTTTGCAAATCTTATTACGAGAACGCTATTGAAATTGATGACGGCAAACTCGTAGATTTGCTTGTTTTCATTGGTGAAGGGCAAGATTTATTAGATGTCGCCTCTGAGGCGCTGCACAAATTCACTGATCTTGATACCCTGAGGGCCTTACCAGCCCCTTCAGGTCCTTTGGCCGACAATGGCCAGGCTGAGCAAGCTAGACTGATGCAGAGATTTCTGGATGACCAGGAAACTCAGCTACAGTCTCTCTCAAGCCGCCAGGTCAAGTCAGTTCAAAAGGATCCTGCCCCAGTTGGTCCAATTGTTGATGAAATTACAGATCCCATGGAGAGACATATGTCTTGCCTGGTGGGGGCAATGACTTTGGCTTTTGAAAGTACGGTAAAACGTCTTGAGGAGACCGTCAAGCCCCCACCCAAGGAGGTTGAAAGGGAGTGGATTATTCCCTCTCAGGATCGTAAGAAATTTGATGGAGATCTGATGGAATACTCCGCTTGGAGAGATCAGCTCCAAAATTTGTATCTGACAAACCCCAAATGCACTGAGCTGAATAAGTTCGAAATCATCAAGGATTTGCTTGTAGGAAGGCCTTTAGATTTGATTAGGCATCTTCCCAGGGTGGACGCTTCTGCTGTGGAAGCCCTGCAGATTTTGGATGATAGATACAACTCAATCGAGTTGCTCGAGGCTGAGGTGGAGAAAAGGTTGAGGGCTGTGAAGCCTTTGAAGTATGGGAAAGCTACAGAATGGGAAGATTTTGCAACCCTTCTGGGGGTTGCCGTTGCTCAGTTTGCAGAGCACCACCCCAACAAAAATTACAACGCAGCCACCAATTGTTTGGTGGCCAAGCTTCCCGACCATCACTAGCTTGAGTGGGTAAGGAAGGAGAGTCTACCCATTGATAAGAACTTAATAGGAGTTCAGAAGTTGCATCTGCTACATGAGTACATTAGGAAAGTAGCGAACGAATTCCTCATGATGGAGAAGATCCCCAGGGAAGAGGATCCCAGCCTCAAAGCCAAGCCTCCTAAAAAGGCAGAGCCTCCCAAGAAGTTGGTGAAGGAGGGTAAGTACGCAATGGACAAAAGTCCGGCAAAGAGTGATGTGCTTAAAGAACCTGATTTAAAGCCTTCCAAGGCCCCGATTAGGTGTTCCATGTGTTCTGAAGCACATACTCTAGATAAATGTGGCCTGTTTGCAAAGCTTGCAGTTGATGACAGAATGCTAAAGGCTTATGAATACAGAGTATGCTTCAATTGTTTAAGGAACCATAGTCGGTAAAATTGTACAGTGCATCACCACTGCAATGCGGATCCCCAGTGTCAAATGTGGCACCATGCTCTGCTCCACGGAGCTTCCAGTTTGAAAAAGCTTCTACCGCCCAAAGAAGAGACTGTCCCAGTCTCGACTATGGTGGAATAAGTCCCCATAATGAATTGTGCAGATCTAAGATCCCCTTTTGATAGTCAGCAAACTCTGCGTTTGATTGCCCTTGATGTCAGAGGGCCCAAGGGTGTGGTACAAAGGGTTTCAGCCCTCCTAGATTCCGGATGCGCCAGAACGTCCATTCAGGACAACCTGGCTAGAGAACTCGGTTTGACTGCCACAGTCAGTGGCTTGATTCTTGTACAAACCGCTATAGGCGTATCCTGTCAAGCTGTAGCCAACGTCAGTTTCTCTTTCAAGGGACCTGGCGAAAGCAACTGAATTTTAGCCAGTGATGCAGCCTCTGTTAAGAATCTAGTAACTCCACCCTCCAGGGTTGATTGGAAAGAATGGATCTTGAAGAATCCCGAGTTCTCGGATGTCCAGTTACATGCCAACGCCACAGGTAAGACCCAGGTAATTATTGGCAAGGACAATGAGATTTTGATGATGCCGATTCCCCACACTACCATCTTACATGGTAAAGTGTTGGAGTACCGCACGCCCCTTGGCTGGACCATTTCTGGTTCAGTCAATACTGAAGATGGTAGAGTGGATAGTTTGTTCCCTAATTATTCCTCTTGGGAGTCACCTTGCATTAGTCAGGAATTGCTGCATGAATTCCGCGAGTTTAACTCCCTGGAAATGTTGGGTATTCAAATTGGTACCCCTGGCTTGGAGTATGACCAAGTCAGGGACTTGAAAGAATTGGATTCTCTGCTCCAGGTAAAGGACGGACGTTTCAAAGTGGGCATGTTATGGAAACCCACCAGGGGGATCCCTCCCTTGGTTGGGCAAGCCCTTCAAAGATCCGAGAGCATGATGAACCAACTGAAAAGAAACCCAAAGCTCTTGTCAATTGTGCGCAAGGGCTTTGAGGATGATTTTTCAAAGAATTATATTGAGGAGCTCTCAGAAGCTCAAAAACATCTTTATTTGAGTTCCGGATTCCACTGGGTTCTCCCATGGATGATAGTATGCCACCCTGACAAGCCAGACAGACCCAGGCAAGTGCTTGATGCCGCAGCTGTCAATGGCGACGTCTGTTTAAACTACATGCTTAAAAAAGGACCTCAGGTCCAGCCAACTGTTACTGGTGTCCTGCTCCATTTCAGGACAAGGAAAATTGTTATCAACGCGGATATTAAAGAAATGTTTCCTCAGATTTTAGTACGACCAGAAGACCGCTCCAAACTCATGTTTGTCTTTAAAGACCCTGAACAGGGGGAGAGATGGTTTGTGAGCAATCGTCACATCTTTGGGGCGACCTGCTCTCCTGCAATAGCAAATTTTTGTGTTCGAAAGGTTGGAGAATTAGAAGTGGGAAAAAATCCAGTTCTGTCTTGCATCACCCAAAAGAGTTTTTACGTTGATGATTTGTATGCAGGTTTTGATTCCATTCCTGAAGCAACTAAGGCAGTAACAGCAATTGACCAGGCTATGGCTAAGTACGGATTCATCATGACCAAATGGAAGTCTAACTTCCCTGAGGTACTGAAAGGAATCCCAAAAGGCAGACTAGCAAACGACGAGAAATTGATTGAGGAGAAATCCTCCTCTAAAGCCTTGGGTCTCCTTTGGAACCCTAATGACGATCTCTTTGGTTTTTCCTGTAGAAAAAGAATTGATGCAGATGGTAAGTATGAGGGTAAGTCAGTAGGCATGACTGTCTCAGAATATCTCTCAGCTTTTGCCTCTCTGTTTGATCCAAAAGGATTCTTGGGACCTTATACTTTCTCTGGGAAGTTAGTGTTCCAGAGAGTGTGGACACAAGTCCAAAATTGGCATGAAAAGATGCCTGATGATTCCGTTAAACTCTGCAAAAACTGGATGAAGGGAATTCTCATAATGAAATCTTGGAGGGTACCCAGGTGGTTGGGTTTCAACCTCAACCAGCCTATTGCATTGCAAGTCTTCAGTGATGCTTCTGAAAAGGGCTATGGTGCTTGCACCTACATGAAGCAAGGAGGCACCCCCAGGTTTGTATTTGCCAGATCCTGTATTACCCCCACAAAACCCTTTTCCATTCCTAGATTAGAGCTTCAGGGTTGTGTGGTGGCCAAGCGTCTGGCCGAATTCCTTCTGATAGAACTGTCTGAAGTCCATTGGTTTAGGATCATTTTCTGGACTGACAGCATGGTAGTTTTGGGGTGGCTGCGCAACCCCACATCAAAGTACGTTACTTTTGTTGCAAATTGCGTAGGTGAAATTCAGGATTACTTAGATGATTCCAAAGGACAAATCCACGCGAAATTTAGACACATAGGTACTAAGTCCAATCCGGCCGATTTAATCAGCCGTGGTACCTCCGCTGACGAACTAATTTTGCAAGAAAAGTTTTGGACGGAGGGGCCCGACTTTCTGGCCAATTCTGAGGAGTTCTGGCCTGCTCAGCCGAAAGTGTTGGGTAAGGTTAAAGACGAGATGAAGCCAGAGGCCCTTAAGGAGGATCTTTTTACTAATGTCGAAACTGAAGACCCTTTTAAAAACTTCAATCATGTTTCTGAGTTGGCTTCCCCCGTCGAGAGAGGAAACATAGACCAACTGAAAGAACTCGAGTTGAAGCACATCAGGGAAGCCCAGTCCCAGTTCTTTGGGGCTGAGCTGACCAAAGTTAAAAGGGAATCCCAAGTTCTCCTGAAATCTGGACCTTTATCCAGATGGATAATATGGCTAGATGAAGATGGAATTATTCGAAACATTGGGAGGCTTCAGAATGTTGCGGGGGTTACGGAACAGCAAAGGCATCCAATAATCCTCCCCAAGTCTGCCCCATTTACAAGATTGGTTATTCGAGATGTGCACCAAAGTAATGCTCACGCGGGACCTAAGGTGACTCAGTCTCTGCTCCGTCAAATGTTCCTGATCCAATGCATGGTTCGTACCATTCGCAAGGAGCTATTTTTGTGTATTGAATGTAGAATGCATAACCCTAAGGTCATCAAGACCATATTAGCTCCCCTACATGGGAACCTAGTTGAAGAGGGATCCCTGCCCTTTCACCATTCTGGAGTAGACCATTTTGGGCCCATCATGGGCAAAGGAAACGTGAAGGTATGGGGTCTTTTGTTCATGTGCCTGACAACTCGAGCGATTCATCTTGAGGTTTGTCAAGGCCTGGGTGCTGACAAATTTTTGTTGGCACTGGAAAGGTTCGTATGTAGACAAGGGCAACCTTGCGTGATTTGGAGCAATTGTGGTACTGCATTCATTGCAGGGGCCAAAGAATCCGCTAAGCTGCACACCACTGAAATTAACAATCAGTGTGCAGCTCGGTGGAGGACTGAATTTCGAACTAACCCCCCGGGATCTCCCCATTGGGGAGGATCCTGGGAACGAATGATCAAAGATATTAAAAGATGCCTTGCCCATTGCACCCTGAATATGCGATGGTCTGTGGATATTTCAAACACCTTCCTTCTTCGAATTGAATATATTTTAAATCATTGGCCGCTTTGCTTCGACGACGAGGGAAATCCTCTGTCGCCTGCTATGACCCTACAGCCTGTGGCTTCTCTGCTCAAGCTTAGCAATGTAGAAGGCTCGAGTTTTAAAATGCTCCAGCACATTGGGGAGATGGAAAGGTTGTTTTGGAAGCGTTGGAGATCTTCGTATCTCCTCGTGTTGAATTCAGAACGTTGTGTAGGGAGGAAAAGACTGACCCAGCTCCAAATTGGAGATCCCGTGTTAATAGATGACAGACGAGGGAACGTTTTTACAGACAAGTGGACCACGGGTAAAGTATTAGCTGTCCATCCTTCTGTGGATGGATTGGTCAGGAAGGTCACTGTCCAAACTTCTGACGGCGTTTTTGAGAGGGGTACTAATAGGATAGCCATCATGGAATCTGCAGTTTTGGATTGGGACGCATGGAAGCCAGTAAGCTCGTAAGAGCTGACCTGGCTTAGGGGGAGTGTTGGAAACTGCGGCGGGAATTTGTAGACAATAACTCATGGAGAAAGGGGACCTGTACTTACAATGCAGGATTCCCTGGATCCTTAATGCAAAATTCAACGAACCGGGAATCCTGCTTTCTTACACGGAGCAGGGAACTCCATTTGCGTTTTCCTGTACAATCTGATGAGGATATTTCCTGAAGAATTGTTTATTTGATTTGTTGATAAAGTTGTGAATTCGGAATTTGTCTGAAGAAAAGAAATTGGGTTCAAGCTGCCGTGTCTGTTTGTCATTTCCGGGGCAGCTGCACAGCTGCAGGGTCATTTATTTGTTTGGCTCGAATTGAGACGCTGTTTCTCCAAGGTCCGTGTTTTCTTTTCGGACCAGATGGTCCCAGGTTTATATTTCCAAGACGCTGACTTGTTTTTGACTTGAAAAGAAAACCGACAAGCGCGCAAAAATGATAGGGACATCTGGCTCCTTTGTAGTTGGAAAACTCAACCCTTCTTTATTTTTTTGGAAGGGAGATAGTGATCTCCAAGTCCTCGACCCCTGGAAGGGGACGGAAGAGCAAACCGCCAAAGGGGTGTTATCTGATCCCCTTTGCACGTGCGCAATCCCCCTCTTCCCGCCGCCTCGCGTTTTGAGCTTGGGACTGGTAGGATTTTCATTCTGTGCTCTGCCTCGCACTGGGATTTGACTCTGACATTTTTGAGTGTGAATTCTTGGACTTGTATATTTTCGTGAAAAATATTTTTTAGATGTTTTAATTTTTTGCGAATTGATTGTGTACAATTTCGACGCGTGTGTTGAGGATCTCCATTTAAGTTGTTTTGTATTCAAGATTCTATTTTTTGTGTTGTGCATTTGTCGAGTCTGTGTCTGACGTTTTGGTATATTGTAATTTTCAGGCAGGGACGCAAAACCCTCTAACCCAACACCCAAACTGTAATATTTGAAGTTCCTTATGCAAATTTGTATCAAAGGCTCTGTATACCTAATCCGTGCCTGACATGAAATAAAATCATTGTGAATAGCTGTAAGCTAATTTCACCTTTCATTTCGGCACCCAGCAACAACGGTTATCCGCCTGTTGTTGTTGAATCTCAATTGTCCTGAGGGAATTACGCACCCTCCATAGGGTGCAGAACAACTCAGCTTCTGAAATAAATTGAATCAGCGAAGTACCATCACAACATCTTCTCGCGCGTTTTGAGAGATTGACGCCACACAAGCACCACTCGGCGCCGTAAACCACGGCCGTTTGGGATAAGCAGTTTTGGATCTTTCAAATAGGCCCTGCATTTTCCTAAGGGGAAACTTGACTTGTCTTATTCCTCCATAACATATATATTACTGCAGTGCATAGTATTGTACTCTTAATAGTCTTAAACATACTGTTGTTAAATGATGACGAGCTGCATGGAAGGGAAACCGGCCTGGAAGCGGTGGAGGTTGTACATGAATCTAGCGACACCTATGTCGCGTCTTGTAATACGCGCGTAGTTGTGTCTGATGAATTCTCTTTTTTTGCTGCGCGCTGCTGCTCATGTTCGGGAACTTCTGCTGACCAGATCCGCTTTAATCGAAGGTCCGATGTTTAGTTGCTTATTGGCGAATCAAAAATTGTGGAATTTTGCCCGCTGGGTTCAGGATTGGAGCCATACTGAAGAGGACCGAAAACACCGTATACTGTTATGGAGTTATTACTTGGATATTAATTTTCGCATACTTGAGGGTATTCTTCAGATTCTATTCCTATAGTCTGCGATTTTACGTACGTCCACGAGAACGCGAGTCGTATTGATACTGATGATCATCAGGAATCCGGTAGACAAATTTATAGTCCCGAATTTGGTGCAGCTTTGAATTAGGACTTGAGTGTTCAAGGGATCGTCGAAGTTTTGGACGCATGTCAGTCCGCGAGATTTTGTTTATTGCCTCAGCAACACGGGTTCATTTGTTGTCCTATTCAAATGTGATTCTTTCCGTTCTGCGCGATATTGTGTGTTTGTATTGGTTTGATTTATTATCGTTACGTGTCCGACTCCATTATTTTTGGTCACCACCCAAAGTGTGGCTAGATTTCCTCAAGCTTGTGGAGTCCGGGAATCTCAGCATCCGAATCCGACGTTTCACCTCACTATTATTGCCTCAGAAGTTAGTTTTTTTTGCGCCAAGTGAACAACTTAGCAAAATCGTGGTCCTTAATCCGGTTTTGTGGCAGTTGAAAATGTTCTGTACCTCATTGGAATGTGCTTGATTTCGGTCAAATAATTGATGTCCCACTGCTCTAGCGTCTGATGGAAACCTGCTTTGAATTATGATTTTTCAAATCCGCTACATCTTTTGTCATCAGTGTACAGTACTGTAGTCCTGGTATACTTCAATGCCTCAATACCGCAAATACTTGCAGCGTTGAACTGATCTGCGATGGCAACAATTTCAGAGAGACTTCGGGGGAAGAGAAACGCTGCAAGTTGCAAAAAATGGGTTAACATGGTGCTTAACAAAGTGTGCGTGGAAAGAATGGAGAGTGCGTCAAGCATGCTGTCCCCCGGGGAAACAACTTTGCTTGCTTTGGACCCAGTGATCGCATCGACATCTTCGGACCTGGTTGGCGATTTGACTTACGGCCAGCTAGTCATTCTTGGATACAATGGCAGCTTACCAAGTGGTGAACGTCGTCGCAGAAAGAGCAAATTTACCCTGTCTCAACGCCCTATTGCCAATGGCCTCAAAAAGGTTTGGATACATCATTTTCGAAATGAGTTGGAATTTTAACATCCTCTTGAAACCTCTTCGCAAACGGAATACTGGGAAGAAATGATTTGTGTACCTCGTGCGTAAGGACGTGTCGTGCTATTTCAACGTGGAACCTTATCATTTGCTCATGATAATTAAGAAACTATTAATTTTCAGCGCCTGATTCTTTTGAGAATATTGGTAGAAAGCGAAAGGTCAGTCGTTGGAATCTTTCTTCGTTATCTTTAACAATTACTTCGAAGCAGAAGCGCGATTGTGATGAAATTGTACGATACTTTCGCTGCTAACACGAGGAATCCTCTACGATTATCAAGCGTGCATTCGGATGAATCCTCTTGATCGCTTCTCGTATTAACAATATCATTGCATCGTGCAGGAAGATGATTTTATCATGCAGTTGAACCTTAATTAGTCGAACCTCCGTATGGGAAATGTCTATCTGTGTCAAATTTTTGCGAGTCTCTCTCAGAATCTCTTGAAATCAATGCTTGAAAAGCCACCGAAGGTTTCCCCCTCTCTAACCTCAATAATTCGAATCCTTGGTCTTTTGACTATTAATTTTGCGACACTCGAAAGAGAAAAGTTATCAAAATGTAACTTCATGCATCGAGACCTCCCTAACTCGAATGCCTTTCTGGCCCTTGAAGTTAGACTTGAAGACGTTTGACAATCATTTTGTTTGGAGCATTGATTTACCAGCTTTGAATGTCCCTTTTTTACATTTTCAGTCGAGGTCCACGTTAGTGACGCTGAGCACACCGAATGTCATGGACCTTCCGGCTGTAGCAGACGAAGCAACGCACTCCATCTCGTACACATTGAGCCGCACACAGGCCGTCATTGTTGAGTATGTGCGGGATGATAAGACGGACTTGTTCCAGGTTGGACGCAGTTCTGAAAAGCCGATTGACTTCGTTGTGATGGACACTGCAGGTGCCCCGCCTCCGACCCAGGGTTCGTCTGCGGGACAGTCAACAATTTCTAGGTAATTCTAGTCCCGATTTTTGTGAGAGTGTTGAATTATGGCGAATTATTGTGGACAATGTGCGTCGTCGAAGTGTTCGCGAATTCCTGGTGTTGGTTGTAGTATTTCAACGAATCAAAGTGGGGTGTACTGCGTAGAAAAACGATTCCGTTCTGGTGTGAGCTTTGTTGCAAAATATTTTTTGCGAATTGAACTTCACGCAAAACATGATTTTTCTCGAGTTTCGATGGAGCCATCGCAGACCCTCAAAAAATCTTGATGATCGTGAAAATCCTATCGTTCACTTCATTAAGTTATTGCGATGAAATTGAAGAATCATATTGACTCAAGTACCGCAAGCACCGTTTTTTCCTGAAAATTGAAAGGGAAAAGTGGGTGTGTGTCATAGGTTGGAATACATTTTTCAAAAAGTTGTGGAAGTTCAAGTGTCCAATATTCTTTATTCTGATGCAGAAATGTAAATCAGTTTTATCTGAAAAAAACTGATTTTAGAGGAAACGACTGAAAATTACAGTGCAGTAGTTGAATTCAAGTTAAATTCGGGTCTACATGTGATCTTACTTTTGAAATATTTCAGTTCTAGATTCAAACTGGAAATTTGGTGCGCGTCTATGCTTGAGTGAAAACTGTGATTTTGGCACTTATAGGAAGCTCTCAACGTTCTGAAGTCAGCTGATTTGTCTTTTCTTCTTTGCGTTTATCTCGAAGTGAATTAAGGTATGTAAGCGCAAAACTCGTGCCTTTTTTATCGATAAATTTAAGTGTATACATGAAGACAAAGCCCTTGAAAATGACTGAAGTCTTCCGTTCGGTTTCGTGCTCACCTGAGATACTTCTTGAAATTGAACAGCTTTTACGTTATAATGAATTACAGGTACCTTATGACTTTTCAGCACCAGGTGTGAACCCAGAATTTCTTCATTCGTTTTTATTTGGCGATTTCGATTCTCAGATTCGCGTGTCGACTGTTGGTAACACGCCGAGATGCCGGTGATAACCCCGAGAAGCCAGTGCAAGCTTGTGTTTTTGCGGCTGGATTCAATTCCGAGTCCAACATTTTCCTCGGGGAAAAGGCAACCAAGTGGCAGGAAAACAACAACATGGACGGATTAACAACGAACGGAATACTTTTGATGCATCCAGACGGGGAATTTGTGAGCGGGAATGCGAAAGCTGGCAAATGGCGGGAAGTCAGTGTCGACGGCAACATTTTCTCGCTTCGGGAAGCGAGAAGTTCGTCACGTCGTGGCGAAGAGCAACGGGACGAAGCCAACGTCCTAATGGTGTGTTTTCTGTGTGGTTTGATGTACTGTAGTTTGTTTGTAAAAAAAAGTCTGATGTGAATCATGTGATCTGTGTGAAGTGAATGGAATTCCATCGATGGACAACTTGATATTGAATCTGAAAAATTCAAGACCATCGAATACAATGAGAATAAGTTTGTTCTGCATCTTAAATGTGCCCAGAATGTTCTTTAAATGTTATATGGAAGTAGCACTGATGGGAACATGGATAGAAAATCTTCACATCCAGAGAAACACTTACTGAAGGATACCCTTGAGATGAAAATGAAATTTATTTATTCCATGCCGCAAGTAAAAATTAAGTAGGCTTTTTTAACAATATAAGAACTTTAAAAAAAACCAAGCACGGAAAGCAAATAATTTTGTAACAGAAAAGTGTATCATTAGTGTAGGTGAAATAACTTTGAAAAGACAAGATTACACACATTAAAGTGCCAGGAGGAATGAATTTTCTTATGAGCGCATGGGGGAATTATTTGCATTTAGATTGTACCATAAATTTCAGCCTCGAAATAAAATTTTTAATTCTCAAATTTGGTATTTCCCTCACAAGAAAGTTTGTTGACCAAATTTTGGCGTGTTAACACAGGGATTTTTCCTGGAAACAAGAGGTTTGTTAACCAAGTGGTTCATCAACCAAGGGTCCGCTGTACAGTACCTGTACTTGATTTCGAATTTATAGATTTTACCTTTTTTGAAGAGGTAGGATGTCGTGAGAAAGGCATGCGTGTGTAGCAAATTATTTTCCTTGAAGCCTGGAAAGTCATTTGCAGTAAACTGAAGTGTTAATTTTCCTTTCGGCTTTGTGTGTGTGTGTGTCTGCAGGATGGTTCCCTGATTGATTTGTGTGGCGCCACGCTGTTGTGGCGCTCATCAGAGGGCCTGCAGCAAAGCCCCACCCAGCGCCACGTGGAACGCATGATCAAGATCGTCAACGCCGGCAAACCCCAGTGCCCCGTCGGGCTCAACACCCTCGTGCTGCCCCGACACAACTCCGGCGTGCCCAACCAACTCATGTACGTGTACCTGCAGTGTGGCCACGTCCAAGGGCGGCACGACTGGGGCTTCGTGGCGGGTGCAAATGAGCGCCAGTGTCCCATGTGTTTCGTCATTGGTGCCGTGACGAAGCTGGAAATGGGACTCGAGCCCGCGTTCTATGTGGACTTTGAGCCGCCCACGCATGCCTTCAATCCCTGCGGGCACATGGCGTCGGAGAAGACGGTCAAGTACTGGGCCTTTATCCCGTTCCCGCACGGGCCCAGTGGGTATCGGGCCATGTGTCCGTTTTGTGCCATTTCCTTGGAGGGGTATCCGGGATTCACGAAGCTCATCTTCCAAGATAACATTGATTAACCCCTTGTTTGGCGACCCCTTTTTTTGCTTGAAGGGTCCGCGGACTGGTGAATTTTTATTTTTTAAATAATTGTAGACTAGCGGAAATTTTTTAAATGTCTGCCATGAAGTCCTCCAAAACTGAAACTTCCATTGCGAAAATTGAGTTGATAACCAATGAAGCAGCTACAGTGAAATGTTTTGAAAAAATAGGAAGCTGGGCTTCTGGGAAGGGTTTCTCCAAATGAATCATTGAAATACCCTATTTAGATAGATAGATAGATAAACAAGCTTTATTTGCTGCTTGTCAGCATTCACAAGGTACAAACAATATTTCCCACATCCCATCATTAATGGTATGTACACAAGCACCAAGACACTTTTTTTTAAATCGAAATTGAGGAGAAAAAAGGGGTGCATGTCATATACAGGTATACATTTTTCAAAAATTTTGGGTACATTATACTTACTTCTAGGAGGAAATTTTGGACCAAGTTTAAGAAAAAAACTGATGGAAATGGAAGCATTTGAAAAATGTTTGAGTTAATGTTAATTCATGTCTCGATTCAAATTTAGGTGTTCTCATGTTTAGAATTGTGTGGTTTTCAAGTCACTAAAAATGGGATGTATGTCTTATTTGAGGATAGGATTTTAGCAAAATTTCCTGATTGAAAAACCTGTGTGTGCATCATACTTGATTAAATACAGTAATTTATTGCAGCAGGTGAAAATTTGTCTGAAGTGTTAATAGGAGAAAAGCCAACTTTTATTTTTCATCATTTAATTTCACTTTTTATTGTCAGGAATTGCATATAACGGTGACAGTCTTCATTCCAACCTTTGACATATTTTTAATGTTGAAGAAAATTTCCTGCAAATTGACAAAAAGTATCTGCAGGCATTTTCTGGGTTAAGTAATGGGAACTTGTTCCCATAGAAAAATAAGTTTGCCTTTTTTGCTCTGTGTCAAACATTTTCTGGCTTTTTCTGTAACACCATATTTATTTGAGTACCATGTACCCTTGAATGAGATGCTCATTTGGTTTTTTCTTGTCCTGAAATTTGAATAAAATCCTATCCCTAACTATGACGTGCACTCCATATTCAGTCACTAAAACAGGGCGCCGTTTTTAAAATGAAATGCATCAACATTTTAACTGAAATTAAATGCAAATTGAAGGAATTTTCCATTGTTTTTGCTGGATGAAGCAAGTCTTCCAAATTTTTCACAGAAAGTCAGATTTCATAACAAAACTTGTGAATTTGAACATATTTGAAAATGAACCAGAATTTTGAGGAGTTTTTAAAATTCAATTAAGAGTAAGCGCCGTTTCAAAATACAGTACCAAGTAGCACAAGTTTTGGTTGTGTTATTGGTACTTGCTCATTTTTACACGCGCACTTTCAAAAATTGTTCTTTTTGTTCAGTACTTCATGAGTAAATTATAAAACGCAATTTTGACAGCAAATAGAACTGATCAAGAGAACGAAACTTTTCCAATCTTCTCTTGTTGAGTCCAAGTGAGAATTTTTTGCCCCATTGTGTGAACAGATGGGAAACAAATTCTTTGAACGTATGAATTTTTTATTTTTTAATTTGCGACCAAGTCATTAAACGGATCTGGAGGCAAAAATCAATATTCAGAGAAATATTACGAGCTTTGAACCGTATTGAAAATCTTTGCTCATGGACCATTTGTTTTGTTTGTTTTTTTTCATCCGAGAATTAAGTGTTGACATTCAGGTTGAGCAACCGATTATTTTGTGATCCCAAATATGGGCATGAAAAAGTGCAATTTTCAGCAGTTCCTTTTTTTCTGGGATGATTTAATGACTCGCAACTTCATTGTAATGTTTTAGTTTTTCACATGAGCTAATTCATCAAAGAATAATACTCACAGCTTCAACAAACTATTCAGAACATTTAAAAAAATCAGATGAAGTCACCTTTTAAATCCTTAATTTTAAGAGTTTTAGACCCATTCCATTTTTCAGGGAGAAAGAAGGTGTATTTATTCTATGAATTACTGAAAAGCTTAATGAGCTATTTTAGCAGGGTATTTCTAGGAATGTGCTTTAGATTTAGATTTTTTCAATGTCAAGTTCTTATGACTGAAAACAAACGTGATACTGTTTTTGCTTGAGTACCATGAACCCTTGAGTGAGACAGGCACCCAAGTTTTCAAGTCAAAAATATTGCTGAAGTTGTATCCTTGAGTACAATGCATATTCAATTTTTACTGACTCCCAAACTGCTATGCAGTTGATCCTCCCCAAGTCAAATTTTTTTCAAGTCCCCATCTGAATTCTCTCAAAAACTATGCCTTACAAACCTCCATAACTTGAAGGCTTTTCCCTCTAAAACCTCAATAAGTAAAAAATTTTAGGCTATTATTTTATTGAAACTGGAAAGAAAAAAAGCAATAAAGATGGCATTTTATGTGCTTTGAAAGGATGTGACAAACTAAATAGGGCAAATGAATCCCTGTCTCCAGGTTGATTGCCCTGTCAACTCATTTTAGAATTGATTCAAGGTTCAGAATGTGCAATTTAGTGAAAATTTTGCATGTTTCCCACAATGAAAATGCTTGATTCAATGAGTCGAGCATCTATGATTCTATATAACTCAGAACCTCTTTGATTCTACATCTTTTGCTGGTCCCTCAAAATTCGACTTGAAGAGGTTCAACTGTATTTCAAAAATAGGAAAACCCATTTTTCATTTGGTCATGAATTGAACCAGAATTCAACTAATTTTCAATTGTTTCCAGAAAATCTAGTTTCTTTTTAGTTGGTCCAAAATTCATCAATAAAATCCAGTGCAATGCCCATTTGAACTTCTAAACTTTTTGACAAATTTATAGGCGTCCCTGACATTTCCTCCTCTTTTTTCCTCTCCATTTTGAGAAAAAAGGTACACAAGTAAATACAGTAAATATATTTTGTGTTTTATGTGACTGCTCATTTTGTTGGAGCTGAGAATGTAGTTCTTGGGGAGGTTGAGTTTAGGATTAATTTTGGAATAATTTGAAACGGCTTTTTTTCCGAGTTGACGGGAAAAGAGAAGTTCCCAGGGTGATTTCAGTCATTTTGCTTGTGTACTTGGCTCACTTGTGTTCCCATTCAGTTTTTTGTTTATCAACCTGCTCGAGTGTTCAACTGCTGATTTTTGCGTGGTCTTGGTTTTGCTTCTCTTTATTTTTTGTGTGAACGTTGTGGGAAATATTTTGCCGTCCATCATTCGAGGAGATGAGAAAAAATTATATATATATTTATCCACATGTTGTGGATCTAATTTTCATCAGTCTCCTTGTGCTAAAATTAATTGCATTCTCCGCAATTTTTTTTGGAAGGATGTTTCCAAATTCTGAGCCTTCGCTGCTGGAGTCTGTGATCTATTAAATCGTGGGATTTCTAGTGTGCGTTTGTTTTTTTTTGAGTGATGAATTCATCCTTCAAGTTCAGATATTGAATTGAAATTATCGCGATCAATAGTGGTGTGGGAGTGGATCGAGCTCTATGTTTCGAAGAGATGTCTTTTTTCTTCCGTGGTACTTATTGACGAAAGTACTGTATTTTGTGTATTCTGGTTGTTGGTCGATCGATTGATTGATTGATTATTTGAACGATGACGAACCTGGCTTTTTTCATTGCGAGTGGGTTTATGGAGATGAATTGTTGAAACCTGAGCAAATTGGACTTCCGCGTCAGACAAAGAGCTTGTCAAAAAAATGTTTAATGTCTTTTTTTGTCACCTAACTTTCCTTTTTTTACTGGCTGCTGAGGAAAACCAGAATTGTTCTTGGCTGTGATGTGATTTTGGGCGGGTTTTTATTCTTGATTTCCATTGATTCCTGTAATTTTTTGCGCATTGGTCTTTTTCTCCGCTCTCAAGTTTCCAACAAACTGGAATCTTTTAGTTATTCAAACAACGATTTTGTTTCTGAACTGATGCTCCCGCAATTGATTTATATTTTTGCAGTCAAAGGGATTTTTTGCTGCTGTGAAGAAGATATTGTTTGATTTGACAAAATGGCCATTTTTGTGGAGACGTGTGAAAAAGGATCATGGATTTTTTTTTTTCAATCCCCACCTGGATGCATTTTGCTTATTGTTGATGGGCTTAGTCTTGTCAGACAAATTTTGATTACTATGCAAAGAGTTGTGGATTTGAAATGAAATTTGTGGTTTTGAAATGGAGATGCCAAGGAAAGTGCTTTTCATTCACTTGAAGTCTCTGTTTGTGAAACTGTTGGACAGTTACCCTGTAAGTCAATTTTTCTTTCAGGTTCCCTCAGAAACAATGCATTGAACACCTCTTCAGCAGTTACTCTCAAATCTCTGTTACCCAAATTTTCTATGACCTTCTGGGTATTATTTAATTGACAAAGGAAAGATGATATAGAAATAAAGTATTCATGTTTTTTGAAAGGAAGTGAGACTAATTGGGCAAATGAATCCTTCCTTCCAAGTTCAAAATCCTGTGAACACATTAAAGAAGCAATTTAAGGCCCACATTCTTGTACTATATACAATTTCCCACAATCACTTCATCTATCCCAGCTAACTGTTGGAAACATCTGAATTAAAATTTTTTGCTGGTTGCTTGAAATTTGACAAAGAGCAGTTTGAAGGTTTAACAAACCTAATCATTTCATGGAGGAGTTTTGTGATTCAAGATTTTTTGTCATGCAAAATGCTTTTTTCCCAATTCATTGAACATGTAGAATACAGTAATTGACGTTTTAATTTATTCTATGTGTTCCAGACATTCACCAGAAGAATTTTCTTTTTTTTCTATTTCATAGCATAAGATTGGGACTTTAAAATTGATCAGTCAAAATAAAAGTGATTGTGAAATCTTTCTCTAAACTCCCTGAAATGTGAAAATTTTCAAGACAAGATGTACAACTACGTATTAAAGAATCTAGACTGCTGATGGTGTCTTGCTAGATGGCAGGAGATACTCTGGAGCGGTGTTCCCCAACCTTTTTGTGCCCACAAACAGGCAAATTTCCATAACTTGTTTGCCAGACTGGCAAATTTCCATAACTGGTTTGCCAGACTGGCAAATTTCCATAAATGGTTTGCCAGACTGGCAAATTTCCATAAATTGTTTGCCAGACTGGCAAATTTCCAAAAAATTGTCTGCAGACCGGCAAAGTTTTATAAAAATTTTTACAGACTGGAAACATACTTGCTTGATAGACTTTATGGCAGGTATATAAAATGTCTGCTTCTTGCAAAAATTGAGTTAAAAAAGCACCAATGAAGCAGCACACTATAGCTGAATGCCATCAAAAATTTGGAAAGGTGAAAATTAAAATAATTTATTTCAGCAGGAAAAAATGTGTCTGCATGAACTGCTTTTATTAGGATAAAAGCCAACTTTCATGTTTCATCAAATGCCTTCAACTGCCTGTCTTTCCAAAGTTTTAGATAATGATGACAGAGTTCATTGCTACTTTTTTAAGTGTATTACTGTATATGCTGAAAATTTCCCAGAGACTGGCAAAAAACTTCTGCGGTCTGGCACTGGCTTGCGGGCCAGATGGAGTTGGGGAACAATACTGCTCTAGAGTCTGGACTTTTTAGAGCAGTGTTCCCCAACCCATGGTCCGCGCACCAGCACCATCAGTCCTCAAAAGCTTTTTGCAGGTCCACAGAAAATTTTCTCAAGCATTGTAAATTTATCAATACTATCAATTAAGGACATTACAGTATCTGTATCCAAAATGCTTGCAAGGCAATTGCAGTTATAATTATTTCATGAAAAATAAAAGCTGGGGTTTCTCTTGATAGCACTTCAGAAAAATGTTCACCTGATGAAATAATGTATTTTAAGTTTTCATTCTGAGAAAATTTTGTTCAAGCCCACCTTTGTAATGTTTTAAGACATTCCACTACACTTGCTTCATTGGTTCTCAACTTTTTTTTTTCAAAAGAGCAGAAACATGTTCAATACTTGCCATACAGTTTCAGGCAAAAGTTTTTTAGAGTGTGCAAAAATTTTAAAAAACTTTGCCAGTCTGCAGAATATTTTTTTAACATTTGCTAGTCCGCAGGCCCAAAAAGGTTTGGGAAGACTGTTCTAGAGTATGGTGTGTCTGCAGAGTACGCCCTGCCTGCCACACCGGCATGGGAATTTAGCGCCATCCGTTGGGTGGTCCGTTGTGTTCTCCCACCGGAATGGAATTAAATGCCGCACTGTAGTGCAGTTTACTATTTACACTCCGGAAACAAGTCAATGAGTGACACCCGAAATATTGGTTAGCAAATAATGCCGAATGCCTTTACGCACAGATGGGCACGGAACGACTGAGAAATTTACATTAACGTACTCGACCTTCGCCGTGAATCCCAGCCTCGGATCTTCAGGGTTGTCGTTGAGCGAGAAAGTGGCAGTGAAGTGGTGCAGAGTGAAAAGCGTGCGAAATGATCTGTAACGAGTTCGGCACAATTCGCCCAAAATCCGTAGGCTAACACGTACTGCTTTTGGTGCAATCAAGGCTCCAGTGGTTCATGCCATGTGATAGATGATTTTTACGTTTCTTTTTCTCAGGTGATAATGCCAGTGTAATCGTAAGTGAATGGAGTTGAACGCTGCATAGGCCTATTTGAAAAAGATTATTGAAGCCAGCTTTTTTCACATAATGGAGAATTCGGATATGCCTGTCATGATCTCTGTTTCTACGGCCTCCGTTGGCGGTGAAAACATGAAATCCTATTCCTCGGAATCGCAACGGAAGCCGCATGGTGGCCCTGTTTTAGACAAGGATACCGCCGTGACTATCTTGAAGTATTTGAAAAAGAAAAATTTGGATAGCACCTTGGAAGCATTTCGGCATGAGGCCGGTCTCATCGAACCAATTGGTGATGTTGACTTGGAGGACAATGACGCATCGGATGACGTGGGAGTTTGGTCGGCGTACAAAACGGAAACCGATCCTCTGGACTACGAGGCTACGTACAACGAATTTAAACGTTTTCTTGGTAACTATTTTTCTCTCAAGTTGGATAATTTTCTTGTGTGCTAATCGTTTCATATTTTACAGGAAACGCATTGGATCTGTACAAGCATGAGCTTCATGCTATGCTCTATCCTGTTTTTCTACACATGTATATTGAACTTGTGTACAACGGACATGAGGCTAAATCAGAGAGTTTCATGAAGCGATTCGGCCCGATACAGGAATACTACTACCAGCAAGACATCACCAAACTCGCCATGATTACTCGTAGGGAACATATGAAACACAACGATTTTCTAGATACCCTGAAATCCAACCAGTTCACCGTAAGACTTTCTCGTGATGCGTATTCTGTTTTGCGTCGTTTCATGGACGAGAAGAGGGCGAAAGTCAGCGTGCTGTTGAACGTTGTGCAAGAGCATTTGTATCTCGACGTTTATGAGGTAAGTCCACTAAATCGCCTCTCATCAGACTTGTCCGTCAGTGAAATTATTGTTTTCTGTTGAGCAAAGTACAGTATTTCGGTGGAAGTAGCGTACAACTCTTACCTCTTCTTTGATGTCAATATAAAATGAGCATACCCTTTCGTTTGCTTTAATTTTGTAAATGTGTGTCCACCGCGGATGAAGCTGGCTAAAATTACAGTACCTTGCAAATCGTTTGGCCTTTTTTAATCTAGTGAAGACCACTAGTGAAGACCACGTGTACAGTAGTGGGACCCCGAGATGCGGACGTAATTGGTGGTGGATGTTGTCCCTAGTCGGGACAACTATATTTTGGATCATGTTTTTCCATCGTTTTCAATGGGAACATATTTTCTTGATTCTCCAGTTGATCAAAAATTAGGAATGAAGTCTCAAAAAAAGTAGTAAATTTTTTTTCTACTTCACAATACGGAAAATGACTCTACGGAAGAAAACCACGCTATAAATTTGAATACAGAAGATTCAGATGCTGTGCACAGATGATGGAAAAAAACTCTGAGAAAGGGAGCACAATATTAGCCTGTTTTTTTTTTATGACTTGGAAAATTCCATATTTACATTCATTTTTCATTATTGTGAATGTAAATACTGTAGCTCAATTTGTTGATACATCACAATTTAGAAAATTGATTTTTGTTTTCTTGGAATGTTGGGAAATTGTCCGTATCTCAAAACATTGCCTGTATGTTGGGGTCCCAGTGAACTAATTTTTGAATCCACGAAGTACAGTACAATAACCGGAATATTTGCCATCATTTTTCGCAGGGTATCCCGAGAAACAAGGAACAAGTGGAAACCACTGCCGGAGCGATGAACGGCGAGGCCATGCAGCAGGCCAATAAAGGTAAAGTCTACTACGGTCTCCCGAAAGAACCCGACGTCCACGTGAATCTCGACGAGCCTGTGGATTCCATGCTGGCGTCGGAAGGTGGGACGTCTTCTGCCGCGGCGGCGGTGACAACCGGCGCCGAAGACGAGGCGTCCAAGCCCAAGAAGAAGAAGAGCAAGAAGGACTCGATATTCTCCAAAAAGACCAAAAACGATCCGAATGCGCCGCCAGTGAACCGTCTCCCGCTTCCAGAGCCCCGAGACGTGGACAAGAAGGAGAAACTCAGGGCTGTGCGAGAGTCCATGAAGAGGATCACGCTGGGCCCGGATTCCATGCCGTCCATTTGCTTTTACACCTTCACGAACACGAACGTGGCCAAGGTGACGTGTGTCAAGATTTGCGAGGACACGAGTCTGCTTGCTGTCGGTTTCTCCGACAGCAAGCTCAAGATCTTCACTCTCGTGCCCACGAAGCTCAAGGCCATGAAGAAGGCTGAAGAACTGACGACGATCGACAAGTGCGCCGATGACGTTTACGCTCGCATGATGGACGAGTCGACGGCCGAGCAGCAGAAGCAGTTGGTGGGCCACTGTGGGCCCATTTATTGTTGTTCCTTCTCTCCGGATCGCACGATGCTGTTGTCCTGTGCAGAAGATGGCCACATTAGACTCTGGAGTCTTCTCACGTGGACCTGTCTCGTCATTTACCGCGGTCACATCTTCCCCGTGTGGGAAGTCAAGTTTGCTCCGCACGGCTTTTATTTCGCTTCCTGTGGTCATGATAAAACCGTAAGTGGGGAAGAACACCGCTTCGTATTCAATCAACCTACAAAAAAAATAGAGACGGAGAAGATCTATGCGGCGTTTGAATTATTACCTAAAAAATTATCCGAACAACAGTTTATTTTCATTTATTTTTCTAATGCGAGGCATTTCTTGAAGCTTTCGATTCATTGAGATTTTATTCAAAGACACAATTTTAATTTCTTTTGTTGGTCTTGATGCTGTATAACGGATATTTTTTATTACGACGGATGTTTTTCGGTGGATCCTCATCCCGAGTCTTATTTGTGTCAGGTTCGGCTTTGGTCGACGGACCAGAACCAGCCGCAGCGCCTGTATGCGGGCCACCTGTCGGACGTGGACTGCGTCGAATTCCACCCCAACTCCAACTACGTGGCCAGTGGGTCTAGCGATCGGACTGTGCGACTGTGGGATTGCGTGTCTGGGTCCTGTGTGCGTGTCCTCACGGGCCACAAGACGTCCATCCACGCCTTGGCCTTCTCCAACGACGGTCGGTACTTGGCGTCGGGTTCTCGAGACGGGGACCTCATGCTTTGGGACCTGGCCAGAGCGTATTTGTTGGCCCGACTGGATGCCCACTCTTCCACCGTCTATTCCCTGTGCTTTTCGCGGTGAGCTGAGTCTATTTCACGGAAAGGACGTGGTTGGGGGAAAATCAATGAAATGTTTGGAATTTTTTCATGGGTATTATCGTAGCTATGTGTTGATTGTCGTGGGCAATTTCCTTGAACGAAAACTGGAAAATGGGCTCAGTGAACAAGTTTGAATTGGTTGCCGAGTTTTCATGAGAAATGTGTCATTTTGTGAGGAACTGTTTCCCTTCTGTTTCTCAACATTGAAAGCAGTTCTTTAAAATGTTCAAAGTTATTTTATTTTTGAGTTGTTGTGAATTGAAAGATAATCATTCTGTCGGCATGGAATAATTATCAAGGATGTTCCCTTTTTATTTTAGCCGATTCGTAGTTCATACGCCCATCAAGCCTCCCATAATATTAGGGTTTTTTACTTCTACTGTATTAGTCAAGAACCCCTAGAATTAGATGCCGAGTTACAGTCGTAGGTCGAGGCAGAAATTTGGCATTTGGAGAATTTGACTTGAATTTTTTTGGTCTCGTTTTTCCCCACAGGGATGGAAATTTGTTGGCCTCTGGGGGATTGGATTGCACCCTCAAGCTATGGGATTATGCCAAGTTGGCGAAGGAATTCGCTGCCGAGAGTTCAGCACCAGGTGCCGCAACCCCTGGGACGACGCCGCATAACCCGGATGTGCGGATGGGAGAGGAAGAACTGCTGTTGCTAGGCTCGTATCCGACCAAGAAGACGCCCATAATTGAGCTGCATTTCACTCGACGGAACCTTCTTGTTGGTGCGGGTGCCTTCGACGGCGCCGTCGTTGTGGCGTCTGATATTTCCGCCAAGAAATGACGTCTGCCTGTGTGACTCGGGTCATCAGTGGATACGTGGCAAAATTGTCGCGGTTTTGTGTGTGGCCCAAATTTGGAAACCCCCCTGCAGCAGGCGGAGAAATTGCTCAAGACGTGCTGTGATCCCACTCGGGCTTTGCCAAAAGTGTTTTCAAAGAGATCGTTTTGTTTTAGCGCTTTTGTACACAGTACAGTATATTGTGATGTTTAGGTTTATGGAAAAAGTATTTTCATCTACTCCCTTCTTGGACGTCAATGTTACTAAAACCTGCGCTTTTTTGTGTTGCAGTACAGTACCTGTACTTTGAAAGGTGGTATATCAGTTGCAATTTTTGCTTCAGTGTTATTCTCACGTGTCAATCCGGGTAGTTCCACCCGTGGTTGATTAAATTTAATTGGGTCAGGACTGTTGGCTAATTGCCTCCTCCTACTGTTTAGTGCTTCCTTATTACAGTATTTCTTTCGACTTGTCTTTTTTCGAGAGCCCCTTTGTTGTTTATATCGGGATCTCACTTTTTGAATTTCGCGCATGGGGGCGAGGACTGAAGGCTTGATTTGAAGTTCCATCCACTTTAGGATGCTGTTCGGGACGATTAAACGTGGATGTTTTTCAGTAATTTTTCTAGGCATTTGTTTGGTTGTTGGATTTTTAGCGCATGGTTGACTTCCATCTTCACGCGGATTTAAGCCGATGAATTTTGGATTCTGTTTTTAGCCTTGGAAAGGTCGAAATTCTTCCGGAAAATCCGGTGCGCGAAAAATCTTCATTTTAACCATTAAATTTATGTCCCTCCTATTTTTGACTGAAGCGTGAGAAACTGAAAAATTTGAACGATGAATTTTTAATTAAGCAAATGTTCGAAGCTTCGAATAGCATGTGATACGTATGTGGTATGAATTTACAGTACAGTACCTCGAAATATACAATGGAGTACAGTGACACCAATTCGTCATTGTTAATACAAAGACCAGGTTTTTTTTATCTTGATGTACAATCCAGGCTCTAATTGAGTGTCTCTGTTGAAGGGATTTTTGGGGGTACCCCGATATTGAAACAGTGTGGCCTATGCTGATGTGAAAACGGCTTGTGTTCTCCTGATGCCCGTTTGCTTTCCAGATACCCATTTGTGATATACACTATAGAAAAGTGGAAAGTGTGTGTGTGTGTGAATATATATATACATATAAAATATGGAGTCATTACGTCTGCGATGGACCGAGTACGAGCTCAACTGGAACCAGGTGTTGGCGGATGCCTATTACGAGCGGGAGTTGACGGACGTGTTGGTGGTGTGCGAGCACGGGGAGGGCATCATGTGCCACGGCGTGGTGCTGTCTGCCTGCTCTGTGCTCCTGCACGAGTTGCTGGAGGAGACGACGGCCGAGTGCTCGGTGGTGGTGCTGGACGGCGTCAGGGGCAGCCACTTTGACGTCCTGCTCAAGTACATGTACTTTGGGGAGGTGCTGGTGCCCGAGGGGGACTTGGAACAGGTCCTGGACCTGGCGTGTCAGCTGAGGGTCAAGGGGCTCATGGAGTTTCGCGCGTCTGCGCTGTTGGTGCGATATTTGTTTCTTTTTTTGGGTGCTTTCCTGTTATCTCAGTACCCATTTTTGTTTGTCTCGTGAATTCATGATTTGTTAGGTTAGGTCAGGTTATGTTAATTGAAAGATATATGTAACTAACATAACCTGACCTAACCTAACTTCACCTAACCACCTCCCAAAATCAGTTTCTGCTTTCTTTGGGTTTCTACTGAAACTGATTTTGAGAGGCGGTTAGGTAAAGTTAGATTAGGTCAGGTTATGTTAATTGAAAGATATTTGTAACCAACATAACCTGACCTAACCTAACCGCCTCCCAAAATCAGTTTCAGCAGAATGCAGAAAATGAAATTCACAGTTTCTGGTAGGTGCAGGGAAAGTAGGTTCTGAGATAACAGGAAAGTACCTTTTTTGGTCTTGGGAGGGAAGGCACTTTTCCAGAAATTTGAAACTATAGTGAGTGTGATACTTCATTCAAATCAGTGAATCAATTTTCAACAATATTCAAAAAGCTTCAAATATCAACATTTTTGAGCTTGACCAGAAAAATTTTAAAGGCTAATTATTTGGCTGTGGTCCACACTGTGTGTTCAATTTTCACTGATAAATAAAAACTGGTTTGTGCCTTGTCATGAAGGAATGAATGAATGAACAGAAAGCTTCATTTTCCGTTTTTCAGCATTCACAAGGTTTCTATCAACATTTCCACCTTCAAAACCCACCCAACCCAAATCCATTCAAAGACATTCAATCACTTCAGAGTGGGAAACAGAGAAATTAGGTGCAAATGGATAACAAAAATAAAAGAAAATACAACTGCACATCTGATATGTATGCATACACCCCTTCTTTCCCTGACATTGAAAACAAAATATCAGTAACAAGAATTGCAGCATAAGCCAGAAGATATAGGCCTTTTCATCAAGTAGTTTATATCATTCCTGCTTGCTGACACACAATGCACAAGGCAGTTGGGTCTTTTTTACTTTTGCATTCCCAATGATGTGCTGCCATGCCAAGTCACACGCTGCCAATTTATGCAACTTGGCCCAAAACGAGGTCAGATCTGGGTCTGACCAGTCTTGCCCAATCACTGACTGCAAAGTCTATGAAGGCATCTGCCTCTCTCAGTTCTGGCACTCATTATATTGTGATGCTTGTTGGGTGAATGTATGCTACTTACTGCTCATACTTGTTGAACACAATAATAAAATACTTGTATTCCTTGTAAGGATTCAAGAGGAGTCTTCATTGATTGACAAGGCAGTAAGGATAAGAAATCTCCTCACCCATTGAATTTTGTCAGATCTAGAATGAATACAATATGATGGTAAATTAATACAGTAAATATAAGGATTCAGGAGATGTCTTGATTGCTTTATATTTTAACATCAACTTCAAAAGTCTGATGACAGCCAAATGCAGGGATACATTCTTGCCCAATTTTCTCTTTGAAAATCAAGGTGAGCTGTTTAATCAAGTGAATTCTGTGCTCTAATTGTTAAAAGCTTCAAAAATCATGGGTACTGTCACCAGGTGAAAAAAAATAGAAACCATGACTTGAAAAGAAATGGTCCAAGTAGTTAAAAACTCATTAGTGACATGCTTTTTCCCCTGAGTAGAAAAAATAATGGAACTTTCCTGGCTTAGAATTGAATGCTGATGAGTGAATTTTGTGAAGGAAATTATTGATACAAATTTTGACCTTGTTTTTTTTTATGTGAACCGAAATTCATTCAGCAATTATTTATTCACATACACTCTTACAGGTCATTCAAGCGTTTTGTTCACTTCAACGTAATTTTGACTGCCAGTGACATCCATGTGCAGTATTTTGAAGTAACGTGTCATTTTTTTGGACAAATTTGAAGAAAACTCTGCATGAAAATTCCATTATTTTGCCGTTCTTTTCACAGCGTAGTTATTTTTCGAGCATTCGGTATCCATCGGAAATGGGTTTCGGACGTCTTTGGAAAAGTCAAAAAGCACGGGAACAAAATGAATCATTTGAAACTTTGTATCAGGAATTCAATTTCATGAAATGTATGTCTTCTTAGGGCACGTTTCATAGCTGCGAGAAGCCAGAGTCGGAAGAGTTGCGTGGTGCCTTGTCAGACGAGGTTTTTGCGACGAGTGCGGACTTATTTGCGGAAGAAGCGAAGTTCTCGTCGAGATACAGCGAACTGTCCTCGGCGCCGTCTTCTGGCCACAACGACTCGTTGCTGGCAGCAGTGCCTGCAACCACGGGCTGCAGCAGTCTGGCTGACGACAACAGCTCCTTGTCTGACGAACCCCAACTGCCCTTGTTCTCGGAGCCGATGAATAACACGTTTCTGGTGAGGGGAAAAATCCTCATTTGGCCGACAAGTGTGAGACCCCGAGATGCGGACGGACGTAATTGGTGCATCAAGAGTGTCCTCAAGTTGAAATGTCCCTGAGTAAAGTCTCATTTTCCCTTAGACTTACATTATATAATTTTTAATTGGTATTTTATGCACAAAATACTCACCATGATTCCATGAAAATAAAAATTGTCCCCCAATTTAAACTGATTCCGATCAGTACATTTCAACACAATATGAACATTTGAGGAATTGAATGCTGATACCTCTGTATGCAGTACATAGAAATGTTGGCATTCTATTTAAAAATAATGTTCAAGGGAAAAAAGAGAGAAGGAAGTCCCTCTCTGCTGGAGGTAATTTTTTTTAATTAGCTGAATGGATGGTAAATTGGTGAGAGAAATGCCCAAGAACTTTTCTTGCACCAATTTTAGGGT
>CAJPEX010003068.1:0-32352 GCA_905338405.1 Notodromas monacha | reverse complement strand
TCATTGCATCGCGAAAAAAGACGGGAAGAAAATAGTAGCCCGACGAAGACTCGAGGATAAAATGCACCGACGCAAATTTAGACACACCTGACCCAATATTTAACCTAGATACTCAGAAGCTCATAAACAGGAGAAGACGCTTGATAAATATCTCGACATTATAAAATTGCGGGAAGACGGTTTTTTATTATTATTTGTCCATGAATCAACACCCGTGAGATTGCTGCAGATCTTTTTTTCTTCTTCTTATAAACAAGAAAAGCATCTTTCGAAAGTCTCCTCCAACTTGGACGAGGGAATACTTTTTTTTCTTGCTCAACAATTCATACAAAGAGCATTTGACAATTCGATAATATCGGAAGAATATTCGACCAACAATTTTCAGAAGAAAATGTGTTCGAGATGCCAAATTTGCCATTAAAAAAAACAAATTATTATTTGAATCTGCCAGCCAGAAAAAAAAACACCCTGAGCGGTATTCTGGAAAAAGATTCTCGTCTCTGCTTCATTCTTTTGTTTCCAATTTCTTGTGTTTTAAAATTTGCATCTCCTTATTGGAACTCATTCCGCAGATATAAAAATGTTCTTCACTCAGAATGTCGCACAAATTTTACTTGCATGCGTGGGGAATGCATGGGTGTTTTCATGACCATCTTGATTTCGCGTGATTTTCTTTCGAAGTTTTTCCCGTTTGCTCTTCACTTCCATCTTTTTTGATTCGAGGGGTTTTTGCTTATTGTGCAATTATCTCTTCATGGACAACAGCATCTGCTCTAAAGGATCCCTCATTATCATTGATGGGTTACGAATTATTTGAGTTACGAAGACATGGAAGTTTTCCAAGCTTGGATTATTAAAATATATTCAAAAGCAATTCTAAACCACTTCATCCCACCATCGATTGCGTGATTTTCGTAAATTTATTCCACTTGAGCAGGTTATCAGTTTGACACGGATGGTTGAGTTTGACCAAGAAGTTCAATGAAATCGAGGTGGGGTTTTCCAAAATTCGCCAAAGCAGGTTAGGGTATTAAATTTCTTCTGTTTTTTTGCACGGTTCAAGCATAAATTTATATACTGTGCTGTATTTGTGGAGCCAAAATGTTTGATACATTTATCTGCTTGCAATCTCTTCCAAATATTCTTCTTCCTCGGCGATCTTTAAGCTTGAGGTTTTGAAGACGAGTCGGATTAAATCTACTCGGATGTTCGTTTTTGTTTTGAAACGTTATCGTAGATAGGGAATTAATTGTTTGCTTAGGAATTTCTTGCATAAACTTGGGCTTTGCTTTCATTTTCGGTGAAGGAATCCCGATAACGAAATCTCTTCCCTTTTCGATTTCTCATCCGTTAGAGGTTTTCAATGACGGGATGGAAGAGCTGCATGAAAACGATCTCTTCCTCTTTTTTTTCAACCTTCGAGATCACAGAGGAGAACCAAAAGGAATTTCCTTTGGCATATCTTGCGTGGATCCAGTTTTACTTTTATTTTCAAATTTAGAGTCATCAATCAGGTTTCAGTGGTGGGGAAAGAGAGAGAGAGAGAAATCGGCGCAGTGTGGGCGGGCAGCTCGAGGCGACTATTACCCCTGACGCAATACTCGCAAAACAAGACGCGAAAATGACGAATGGGTTTGCGGGGAAGTCGATCGAAACGGAGTCCCTCGAGCACACGAAGCAGAGAAAAAAAAAATGTTTATCGCAATAATGTTTTTTTTTAATCCTCCCCTTCTTTCACATGATTTCCTTTTTCTTATTTTTCCCCTCTCTATATAGAGTATATACAAGTATTGTGTAGAGCTTATATATTTCTTTGAAAAAATGTATTCCGCTATGTTTTCTTCGATTTATTTTTTCTCTCCCATATGTGTGCTGCTTCCTTCCCCGCGTTTCGGATATCGCTCAATTTTCCGGGTCCGACTTTTATTGCGGGCGAGACAAATTTCGGGATCGCGGCTCTGTGACCTTTTCGTAACGAGTTCGGGTCGGAGTGAGAAATTGACACCAGTTGGGAGAAGAATTTTCTTTTGAATCTTCGGCTCAATCTGTTCTCGTCGTCTCGGCTTCGCAATGTTGAGCACCACGGGTTTTTTTTTCTCCTCTTCCCTCCGAAATTCCACCGACATTCGAAGAAACTTGGCAGAGATTGAAGTGGAACATGCAACGGAAATTAGTCGCATTCTCCGAATAATTGGGATTGGGAAATGGTTGAAATACAACTAAGGTGACGAATGGTCTTTCTGAAAAGCGGTAAATTTCATCACGCAAATTTTTACACACTCAAAAGGATCTATTGCGCCTTTCTTTTCAATTACTTAAATGCTTTCCTCTGCCTACAACAGGCGAATGTCTTGAACATTACACCAAGATAATCGGCCTCACTTGGTTAAATAACTAGCAGGAATGAACATTTCTAAAATGTTTCAACGAGGACTTCTCTCAAATGCTGATTAAGGTTATCAGGGAGAATTCGAAATGCGACAAGATTTCACGATTTTCAATTCATCAATCAACAAAATCCATTTCTGACACACCGAAAAATTAATAAATTAAAAACATAGCCCATCAATCGAATGTTCACACATTATTTCTAAAAATGTATCCAGTCGAATAAGGATGAAGTTAATCAGAGAGAATTTTAAATGTGTTAAGATTTGACGAGTTTCAATCAAGCGTTCAACAATGTTCTTGCGAGACTTTGATAAATAAATCCATGGAATTAAAAGCACAAGTTATCAACCGGATGTCTCAATATTATTTCAAAAAATGTGCTCTTGATGAAAAAAAAGATTTTGAAATGGTTTTGCGTTTCACGTAAATAGCCAAAAGATTCTTCCCTGAAGTCAGTTTTGCGAATCGGCCCAATTTTTCCCGATCGCATCAGAAAAACGAGGACATTTCAAAGCTTCATTTCAAAATGATTTTTTGAAGGGCTTTCTGTTTTCCAGTGAGGAGTATTAGGCAGTCTCCAAATGACGGATTAAACCCGCAACGATAGTCGAAAATTATCGTGGTGCGTCTTTCGCTTCTGGTTTTTTATTCTTATTTATTTTTTAAATCTATAGCAGTCTGTGGCCCTTTAATTGACGGAGATAAACGCTAGACAAAAGCTGGAATGTGCGGTTAATGTTTCGGTCGGAAAGTCGGCGTTGGGATTGACTGGGAAACCGCAACTGTTTCAAGCCAAGCAACATCAGCAACAACATCACAAAGCCCCCCTATAACGTCCGTGGTTTCTCAAACCAGGCTTATTTCCAGAAAGATATATACACTGTATCAGAGAAAACAAAGACAAGCAACGCGGAACAACATCAAAAGCAGCATTCGCAATTTGTTTCGTGTCTACTTTTAAGCACCACCGTCACGCCAGAGCAAAAGAAAACAAATTAAGGGACCAAAGAAACAGCGACAAGAGGAAATAAAACTTCAAAGAACCGCAAAACACGGGGGGCTTTTTTTTTTCTTCACCCCCCCCTGCTGATGGTTGTACAACTTGATTGTCTCTCCCTGAATGACCTGCATCACTTTTGGAAGCTCAGTTTCAGTAAAAACCTTCTCTTTCGGTTAGAGTGTTTCTTTTTTTTTCATATGCTGTTTATGTGTATATTTTTTTATTGAGCCTGGTGTACACAAGTTGTTGAGAAGAGAAGGAAGATAAGCTTTTTTTCGCCCACCCGCCGAATGTTTGATTCCTCCGCGAGACTCGCGACAAATGGTTGCGTTTTATTTTCCACCCAGTGAGGATGAAGAAAACGACTCGCTTTTTCTTATTATTCCCTCAATATCATTCATCAAGATTTCTTTTCTTTTTTATATTCCTATTCTCAAATGTTCTCCAAGCCGAGCCGAAGGAAGGAAATTTGGAGCGCAGAGGAAATTTTCTCACGGAATCGGAGATGATTGTCCGGTGTTTCACAAATGCTGTGTGTTTTTAGTGATTTGCTGCTGCTGCTGCAGTAAAGAGCATTCGGATCCGACGATTCGAGTGAAGGAAACACTTCTTTTTTTTTTTACTCTGCTTGTTCATGTGGGGAAGGTGGAAAGTTGCGCAGCTAATACGTCAAATCGGTTTTTAAGTGCGAGACGAAATCGAAAGTTGAATCTATGCTTTCTATATCCGACCGAGAATTCAGAGACTTCCAGCATTCTTGTGCTTCATCGCAAATGGGGCAAACACGCGGTATTTCTTTGTTTTCCTTTCAAATAAAATCCTTAAATTGTTTTTTTTTTAACGAACAGCTGCCAATTTGTGAGATCGAAGAATCCCTTCTCGAAGTGCTGTCACGAAATCAGGGCCTAGATGAAATATTGGTCGAAAGAGTTCCATCGATAATAACCCACGGGACCCAAAATGGCGAAAATTATTCGGGGAGGTGTATATACTGAGTGTGCAAAGACAAATTCTAAATAAATTTCCATCCATAATTTTTTTTACTAAATAAAACTTGCTCTGAACTCCTTCATACCTCCGTGATATTATCTAAAATCCTCATTTTTGTCTCTTGCGAAAAGTTAAATATCCTCGGCACATTTTTATTGGATAATACCGAGAAATTTCTCAACAAATTATAAAATTGGCAATTTTTCTCATGATCTTTCAGCAATTTTCGAGAGGGACACATAAAAAGAAAGAAAACAGTCGAGAATACTTGTATATACACACCCCAGGGAGAATTTAGAGAGAAAAAAATAGATAAACGCAGGAGCCGATCCGAAACAGCAGCAATTTTGCAACGCACGCGCTTCGACGAGGCCAAATGAAGTTTCCGGAATCGCAGAAAAGTAACTGGAACTCGGGCAGCTACTGGGTGGGGTTTTCTTTCCGTCTCTTGAACTCAAAAATATAAAAAAAATTGAACATTTGAAAGCACGGGCGCTGTCCCAGCATGTGATCAACCAAACTATAAAACCATATTATTCCAACTAAAACTATAAAAGATTATTATCTCTCATATAATCGCTTAGATGATGTCCAGGAAAACGCATAACCTGAACTTTATCTTTATTATAACTTCCATTTCTTCGGCACAAAAAGTACGAAAAATAACGAAATTTCAAGAGAAGGTATAATTTATACAGTAAATGCACGGTCAACTTTTCAGAAAAAATGAGCATCGACGTAACTTGGTTGTCGGACCAAAGACTCCTTTAATAAGTAAATACTGCAATTCAATTGTTTTAATGTTTTTCAGTACTGTAAATTTCATAAAAATCATTTGCAAATCAACTTTTTTCAAGTAACCCGATCTTTTTCACAGTGATGGATTGCGCTATAAATTATCCGCCGTTTTTGCGACTCAACTTCATTGAGAGAAAAATTGCATCAGCTGTCGAGAAGTGATCAAGTATTTATTTTTGAAATTTACTTCAACCTTTATTCATCCCATCAACAGAACTTATGCCACAAGGGAATTGGAGGACTGACTGAACAAGCTCATGAAAGATGCGTTACGTGCAATCAGTCATACGAATTAAGCTCTTCTGAGTTCAATTTTCGCACATCACCGAGTAATTTTTCGGTTGAAGCCTTTCAGCTCAGATCTCACTCTCGGGTTAATTCGGTTCACACATACTAAACCCAGCACCATATCCACGAAAAAATAAATTCTGTAATATAGAGAGATGCCGCAGAAGAGGGTAGCAGAAATCGGAGCCACAAAGTTTCGCCTTTTTGAGCATCTATAGCAGCAGAAAGAAAAATACCGAACATTTGTACGGAGAAGATAGAGAGATAGATAGATAAATGGCTAGATAGCAATAGAAAGATTCATACACACACACACACACAAAGAGACAGACGTTTTCCATGATGCAACAAACGAATCCTCGGGGATGTTTGAGGAAAAAGGCAAAAAGAAAAAAAAAGGCTGGGGATATTTCCACGCCGAGTTGGATCATCATGTCCGGGAGCAAGACGCGGGAATTACAGGTTGCGCGTATCATTCACGGCTGGTTCGGCCGGCCGGCCGTCACACGGCGGCCGCGTGCGAATCCCCCCGCGTCGCAGCAGCACCCCACACCACTCTTCCACATCAGGCAATCATCGCCGCCGGGGTTGGGCAACCTTTTTTTTTTGCGCTGTTTATTTATTTATTTTTAATAGTTCAGTTTTAATCAAATTTGTGTTGCATTTCTGGTAAGCATTATTTTTTTTTTGGCACTAAAGTGACGAGGAGAGGCTTGAAATGTCACAGCAGGTTCTGCATGAAAAGGGGGGAAAAAAAGCGACGCCTTACCCAGATGGACCCAAGATTATTTTCTGGGATGAAACGTATAAATGGGCAACCTTCCTGTGTCATGGATTTTGCAGTGACGTCAATCATCGCCGCCGACGGGGTTGGGCAACCTTTTTTGCGTTGTTTATTTATTTATTTTTGATAGTTCAGTTTTAATCAAATTTGTGTTGCATTTCTGGTGAGCATTATTATTTTTTTCCTTTTTGGCACTGGAGTGACGATGAGGCGAGGAGAGGCTTGAAATGTCGCAGCAGGTTCTGCATGAAAAGGAAAAATAAAATGCGACGCCTTACCCAGATAGACCCCAAGATATTTTTTTTGGGATGAAACGCATAAATGGGCACACTTATGCCTGTGTCATGGATTTTGCAGTCAATCATCGCCGCCGGGGTTGAGCAACCTTTTTTTCGTTGCTTATTTATTTTTTGATAGTTCAGTTTTTATCAAATTTGTGTGGCATTTCTGGAGAGCATTATTATTATTTTTATTTTGGCACTGGAGTGACAAGGAGGAGATGCTTGAAATTTCACAGCAGGTTCTGCATAAAAAGGAAAAAAAAGTGACGCCTTACCCAGGTAGACCCAAGATTGTTTTCTGGGATGAAACGTTTGAATGAACATCCTTCCTGTCTTCTGGGCTTCGCATTCAATTAATTGAATATACAGTTACAGGAAACATAATTATCTGGACAGCAACATTTCTGCATGTTCGTAATTCTTGTTAGTTTTGTCTTGGAATTTTTTGGATTTGGTGTGAAGGGAGAGAGGCTCAAATTGTTTTCGCATAAAAAATTTAGGCACCTTACCCCTTCAGAAATATCTCAAAATCTTTTCAGGGATGAAACGTATAAATGGGCATCCTTCCTGTCTTCTGGGCCTAAGCGTAAATTAAATATATTATGAATATAATTATCTGAGCATTCTATCAATTGAGAATTTTTTAATTTCTCTAAATCATGGCATTTTCCTGGTTCAAAATGTTCTTTGCGCTGAAGACTCAGGAAAGAGAGACTGGAACTGTCGAAGATTCAGCAATCCAAAATTCGTTTGCGACACACAACACACATCTCATTGCCCAGGTACATCTCAGACAAAACGATCTGATTTTTCATAAGCTCATCATCTGGGCCAACCATTCAAAAAACTCTACTGTATTACTTTACGTCGTTTCTGGTGATTTTTTTTTTTTAGTCGGTACTGTTTGGCTTTTGCGCCGAATTTAATTCCTAAAAAAAAAACCGGGTTTTTTCAACGGCAATTCTTACTCTCCAAACATCTGAACACAAAAATCTGAAGTATTGACAGGTATCGGTCATTCCTGATTTTTTGTGAAAATTATTTGACTCAGTTTGTTCAAGTGAAGTAAATTTTATTTATTTTCAGCATGATTCCATGGAAATCAGAATGTCTTCCGTGTATCTTTCGCTTTTTTACTTTTATTTCTCTACATCAGTATCAGTGGTGTCCTTCGCAACTGGTCCAATAAAATCCTCGAGATAATTACGTCAGTGGCTTTATAGACTAGAACCACGTAATGTCCATACATTGTGAACAAGTATTAGATCCAAGTGAAGTCTCCCTCGCGCAATGAAATATTGGTCCTGCAGAAAAAAAATATATATTCACGGTCACCACACGAAAAGAAAGTGAACAAACCAGGGCATAACTTAGCTTAAGCAACAAATACTCGTCGAAATCGTTGGTCTGGAGGCGAAATCGCATAAACGTCGGGACACGAAGGAAATTACAAGAAACACGCGGTCCAATTTTTAGACCGTAAGTGCCTCGAGTACACATTTTGGGTGGCATTCGACGATGCATCTTAGGCAACACGATTCCGAAGCATATAACATGCATTTGTATCTCAAGCTTTTGTTTCCTTTTCTTTGTTCCGATGAGGAGCTCTGCCTCCGGAACAGTTTTGATAACGGCGTCGGAATCGCTCCTGTAGCCCCCCCGAGGGCAATGCATGCAAAGGTTGGGTCAAAATTAAAATTTCAAGGAAATATACAAGGTACAACATTTTTTTTTTCAACGCATATATTGAGATTCAAATTTCCAGAAATATTTCAAAATTGATACCTCGATCGAAGACCAAAAAAAATCGCCAGTTTTTTCGCGGGATTTTACAAATGTTTCTGTCAGCAGGTATACTCTGAATAATGCTCGTCAATATCAACCCCGTCAAAGCAGAAAAGCATCAATTTCTGAATTTGAAAAAGATCTTTTACCGAAAATAAACGATTAACAAAAATAAACGCTTCCTTCATATTTTCAAACGTGATCAGATATTTTAATTTTGACCCAACCTTCTGAGAGGTTGGGTCAAAATCAAAATTTTTAGGAAATGATACACACAGTACAACATACTTTATTCAACACACATATTGAGAATCAAATTTCCAGACAAGTTTTAAAATTGATACCGAGATCGAAAACAGAAAAATATTGCAAGCTTTTTCGCGGGATTTTACAAATGTTCCTGTCAGGTATACTCTGAATACCGTTAAAACAGAAAAGCATGAGTTTCTGAATTTGAAATTTTTTTTTATGAACAGCGATTATTGAGGGATGAAGGAAAAAATAAGCCCTGATCACGCGGTAGAAAATTTGAAGCAATCGTTTATTTTCGGTTACGATACTGTAAGTCATTCATTATGCTCGCTCTTCGTCTTCACAATCGCTCTTTTAATTCTCTCCCACTCGTCTGTCATTTGTGCACTCGATCATTTGAGACTCGCTCTTTAGTGACATGATTCCCCGAGTCGATGTTTCGTACGAAATGCAAAATAGCTGGACGAATGTAATGAAGTTTGGTTGAGCCCCTTCTTTGGTCAAGTGAGCTGAAGGCGATGCAAGGATGTTTCGGCCCAGTTCCTCCGGTCCGGTCCGGGAAAAAATTCCGATGGAAAGCGAAAACCATATCATTAAAAATTACCTCATACTTCTTTTCTGGAGCAGTGAGGGAAAAACAGACGGCACAAGCGAACGGCACGCGATTCAGGATGGACATTCTGCCGACTTGAGCCGGAAACTCGGACGACGTAACATTCGACAATTAAGAGAGGAAGGAAAAAACCATTGATTTCCGTTCCTTTTCTATTATAAATTCATAATAGCTTTAAGAACGTTGTTCCTTTTCAATCTTTCTTTTACAAAAAAAAAATCGAATTTTGCTGGGAGTTGTCAGTAAACAGAAGGCGTAGAATCAAGTTGACAGACCGGCACACAAAAAAAAAAGTGCGCAAAAAATAGTCTGTATTCATAAAGATTCGTCATGAGCTGGTTTTTATTGTCTGGAAGAAAAACGTCATCAGAGCATGAACGATTTCTATTCAACTTCCATCTGACTGATGTCTCGACAAAATGTAAGCCAAGATGTATTTTATGCGTGCTTTAAAATTCGGATTGACGCGTTGTTTTACGAGTGTAATTTCAAAATAAATTCGATTCGCGAAGTATTTAAAAAAATGGAATTTTTTCATCGACTTTCCCATCAGTTTCACTCGTGAAAATATCCAAGGTTATGCAAACCACATCAGAAGTACATCCAGTAAAATGAGTCAAAATGTAGCGAGTTTCATTTTTCAATGTCGATTTTTACTGATTCGAAAACGTACAGCGAAGTTGGAATCTTGAAAAAGCTGTAGAATTTATGCTTTTTGGATGGCTTACATGATGATGGGTTGTAGTATTTTGAATTCATTTTCATCAGTCAGTCCGTTGATTATTATTTTTTTTTCGCCGTGACATCATCAGGTTTGTCTTGCAAATCGCGTCAGAAGCACATGCACGGAATCCGGATGGCGTGACGAAAAAAGCAGAATCCACTTGTTATACAATTCTCAGATTTATTTTAATCTTTTTTTATGTGGAAGTCCAGTTGTAACTTCCGGGTGCTCGATAAGCGTCGACGGTTCGGTTAAGCGTAACGGACGCATCTCTGACGATCGCGATGCGACGTCGTCGAGGAAGGTCAAGGTTTTCGGGTGACGATCGACGTCGAGCCCCGGCGGCAATGTCACAGATGCTTTCCTTTCTTTCCCTTTCTCTTCCTCGCGCCACGAAAACTTATTTAAAATAAATCAAGGCAGAGAATTTTTTTTTTTGGTTTCAGAAGCCCAGCCATCGCTAGTTTAATTCGGAGTTTATGCGTTTTCCAGATAGAGGCAGACAATTTTGGGAATGATGATTTTTTTTTTTTTTTTGCCCGTCTAGACCATTGTCGAATCGCGGCAGGTTCTTGATCGGAAAAGTACACCATTGGAAAATTTATGTGTTTATAGAGGACCTAGTTTTTATTGCAATTCGAAATTCTAGAACTTGCGTAAAGCACAGTCAGTACAGGTAGTCTGCTTCTATGCTGATAACCTGACATCGTCCACTATAATCGTAAGTTCCACGAAAAAGGGAATGCGATTGAGTAAATTTACATATTTATAAATCCGCGTTAGACGAAAACTCATAAAAGCTGGCTGTCGGACACGGATGCTACAAAAATACAAGAGCTGGTGAGTTTAGTTAGTTTGAATTCAGATAAAATTAGGCATCATATACAACATTTACAAGAAATTACAAAAGAATAATCTTTGCAGGAGCCCGGGAATATTATATGCCAGAAATCACATTGGCAGGTTAGACCAAAAGACATACTCATTCTTAGTAAACAAACTTTCTTCATTGCAATGCATACTGATGGTTCTAAAAAAATTAGCCGCATAAGAAAAATAAAATAAGACTGTCGAATTGCCTGATGAGAAATAATCCGAGGAATGATGGCGGCTGATTTTTGGACATCCCTATAAATTACAGAATATATTCCGCATGCGAATTTTGAAAAGGCACAACAATTTGACCCCCGAGATCAGAAAAATAAGCACGTTTCGTGAAAATAGACAATATACAAAGACGCCCTTGATAAAAGAACACGCCTCTATACCTTCGTTCCGCGAAAATGAAATGAATTTTGCCAGCAAATATGAGACTATTTTTATGACATTCAATTTTCTCATATTTCCACGAATGCTTTAGCTGCAATTATGATTTCAACACCAACTCCCTCGTCCTCGAACTTCTCAAAACCCAATGAAAGCCACAGCTAAAATTAGTTCAAATTCATTTTATCATTTTTTTCTTCAAATATGGATGTGATGAGAAGCAATCAGGCACTTCACTTTCAAATCAAATCCACGACATCAAAATATAAGACGCATCCACCCAGATTTCCGGCGCCAAATAGTTTCCTCTTCTATTTTAGTAAGTACATTTGTTCCAACTTTCCCAACAATTTTTTAATTGCACCCTAAAAAGTAAAAAAAAAAAAATCGTGCAAGAGAACGCGTGTAATTTTTTCTATCGGTTCATGCTTCGGCCTTGGTTCGCGGAAATGGTTCATATACGCGTTATACTAGCTTCTCCTTCAACATAGAATGCGACAACATCGCGTTGGTCGGAACCTGGGTGATTGTCGTAATTACACCTCCCTTGGGGGTACAGTATTACGATATTGGCTGGTTGCGCAGCGATATGGTATGTGACGGGATCGAACGCCACTACGGCGATAGACGCGGAAGTCAGTCAGGCACTCGATCGAGCGACGGCGCGTGCATAAATAGATGAGCAACGTGCCTGCGGTCACCGTTCCCCTAAACTGAAGGAGAAGGAGTGAACCCCGTGAGTGTATAAGAACGGGGTTCCTTCAAAAGGTCCTGCAAATCACATACAAAATTTACATCCCAAAATGGGGGGGACAACGATTTGTTGACTGATGGTTTAGTATTGTCAAGAAATAATCCCGATGGTGATGATGTTGTTGGAAAGAAATTAGTAATAGTCTAAAAATACGATAGGATTACATTGGCACCAGGAAAATGGTGATGCTTCAAAAGGGTCGGAAACCGGTGGGATTGCAATTGACCTTGAGTTCCCACGAGATTTGGGATTCTTGGGGAAATCTTTCTGAAGGATAAAGCTCAGGGACAAAAATGCAATTGACAGAAATATTCAAATAGTTGAATATTCTCACATACAATCATCAGTTGCTTCTGTGTTGTCTTACTTGAAAGACTGTCTGTTGAACTGCTGTTTGAATCTAATCCTACTGAAAACCTTGAAAATACATCAACCTTACACTAGGGTGTAAAGCACCCCGGCCGCAGCGTTTAAATCAATTATTTCAAATATAAAAGAAAACCAGTCAAAATCATCAATCTTTTACAAATTCAAATTACTGTTTCTAACAGATGTCGCAAAAAATAAATGGTTGTATTCAATTTTGTCTCACAAAATCAGAGAACCCAAATTCTTGGAAAAATCCTCATCATTTATCTTTGTGAGAATCAAGGAAAAACCTTGGTTCTCACGTTTCTTTGAGAAGCCTTCACGGCTGTTTTTTTTTACTGCTAAAATCCGGTTGCTGTTTTTTTTTTTTGTCCTTGAAGGACAGTTTTCCTGTTTTCCAAAGCTGCATACAAACATCACTTCTATCCGAGCTCTTGTGTGATTCACTCAAAGGTTTTTGCCACGTGAAAACGTACTGAGTTTGTGATTCGAATTATAACAACCTTAAAATAGGGTGAAATTTCACCCCGGTTGCAGCCTGACCAAATTCTGCTGTTTTATTTATTCTAATTAAAGCACAAATTCCTAAATTCTATTCAATTTTAAATATCATTGTTTGTCAAGGATTCATTCCTGACAGATGATCCCAACAGCAGCTGAGAGACATTCCAAATGTGAGTGCTAAAAAAAAGGGGATCTATGATTGTACAATTGACACGTGTTCCAATGTCAAAAATCGCATTTTACTTTGTCGGTTGATAGATAAAAATTCCTCGCATGGAAAATTTCGAAGGTGCCTAAATTTTAAACACGTTGACTCATTTTACTCATGATCAAATTTAAAACCAACCGAGGAAGGGATTCGGCGCATGATTTCACAGGTAAGCAAGCATTCAAAGATTCTAATTCAAATTCTGTATGAAAAAAACGTAAGGTTCTTTCAACTAAACTTCACGACAGGGATTTGAAACTATTTTACGCCTGAAAAACGGAAAAGGCGTTCTGACACGGAAGGCAACTGACTATACAACACACCATGTTGACGAAGCCGAGGATTTTCGTAGACTTAGTACTATACAGTACAGTACTGTACTCCAAAAATAGGTTCTAAAGCTTTTCTCCAATTTACATCAAGAAAAGAGCACCAGGAAGAAGTTTAAACAAAATTTCGTCCTATTTTCAATGCTACTACTATTTTAATTTTGGCTGGCCTTTTCCCCAAAACTTACCGACAAAATTCCTTAAAAAAAGGCACAATTGTCCTCTTCAAGAGTTGTCATTTTATTCGGATGTTTCTATTTCTTCGCACCATCCATCAGGAAAATCTCATATGAGTCAACATTTTCAACTCGGAAATTTTCAAAACGACAAGCAATAGTCGTAAGATCTGAAAGTTTTGACGCTCAGAAATTTTTGTAAACATTTCATCTAGTTCTGCGACTTACACACCACCCGGAAATTATTTCGTTAAAAAAATTGAACGCATGCTGTAATTTTTCTGCAAAAAACCCTCAAGCATATGCTAAATTGAAAATCACTTTTTTCGGCAAAAACGAATGAAACGTTGTTTTTAAAGCTAGGAAACAACGTGCAGCTGAAAATGGATATATGGTATATATATTATATATCTAGATATATTTATAGCTGTGTTTCAAGCAGGGTTTGTGGGTGCTTGTATATACAGTATATATATACAGTTGAACCCAGCACAATGGACTAGTTTTGTGCAACGGACTTGTCTGTTATGTGAAAAGTCTGTTATGCGAATTCATTTATTCAAAAATTACAATTTATACTTTCTGCCATTAATCTTGAGCCAACGGAAGTCCATTAGGCAGGAGGAAAAACTGCCTCCAGACTCCAGAGGCAGTATATATATATAGCTGTGTGTTTCAAGCAGGGTTTGTGGGTGATTTTTCGGTATACTTCTGAGACAACCCCTGTCGCAAGTAAGTGTACTGGACCTTGGGAATAAAGAAGAAGAAGAAGAAGAAGAAGAGGAATAAGAAGAAGGGGGAAAACAAATGTCGGGCGGGGAGGACACGGGCTCAAAAATGCTGGAACGGTGCGCGTAATGAGTTGCCATCAGGGAGTCGATATGGAATCAGTGCGACCAAAGCCATTTCGGGGACAACGTCGCATTTCGGGGCCAACTCGCCGCGACGGATTCCCCCGTCGTCGTCGACGGCATTATTTGGGAGCCAAACGACATCAAGAAAAAAACAAACAAAAAAGAAGAGCAGGCTTGGAAACCCTTAACTTAATACTTTTTTTCTTGTTTGCTTTCCCATGAGCCGTCATTCTACCTGAAAAAGAAATGTTGAACACACGGAATGGCCTGTAAAGGCTTTGAGCCTATTAAAACGGAATGAACATGGAATTTTAAAAACAATGGAAAAAAATAAGCGCATCGCCTCTGATTTCAGGGCCACGTCAGAGCATTCCGATATTATTTCGAACCTGGTTCCACGCTTTGACTTTCCATATGCAATTTCTGCATGCCTATATATACGCCTGTTAAGCGTTCATGATCAACACTAAGAAAAGTGCGAAGAAACTCAGTTATCCCCAAAATTTTCGGAAATATTCAAGAAAAATCGTTTGTTTCGCATGCATTAATGCATTTTTGTTTTAGAAACTCGCGGATGTGCTATATTTTTTTCTATAGCTCCTCATCATACGCTAATTCAATCATTATTTCTGCTATTTGGTGGACTTTTCACTAATTACCAGGCTAATCTGCATCTTATACATGACATTGGTCATACGGAAATTTACGGGCTGACTTCACGTTATATTCATGTTAAGATATCTCAGCTAGTAATTGGCAGAAAATGAAAATTGAGGGATTAAAATGCTTTTAGAAGACAATTTGCCAGCCACAATAGTTTCAGGCACTTGAATTACCCAGTTATTCTGTTCATGTTTATCTTTAAAAAAAAAAACATTTTCTTCTTGTGACGAAGTGACACTCTGCAAAGTAAGGCACATTCATTTCCAAAGTCACTCAAACAGTCAGTTAAAAAAAGGAAACATGACTGCCGTGTTTCTGTATTTTGAATGATGATGGGAACATGAGGAAAACACGGCGAAACATAATAATGTCGTGATTCATTTCACAAACTTCGTAAATCCTATAGAAGAAAATTTCTTGAAAAAAAAAATACGGCATCTGTTTAAAAATTTCCAAATAAAATTCATCATCTTATCTTTTTTTTCTGCACTAAGACGTACCACTGAGTTCACACAAGATGAAGAAACGCAAGATAATCAAAATACACTACTGTACATCGTTCCCTTCGTGAACGTCTTTTATCTTGGGTTATCGTGTCCCAATCGATAAGTTTGCTATTTTGTTTATCCAAACATGACTGTATTTTTTTGTAGCGTGAAATTACAAAGAACCGAGGAATCAGAATACAGCTTTATGCCTCGGTTAACTGACAAATTATCTGCATAACAGATTCCCGATTGATACAAATTTATTATTTTACCCCAGTGTAAACACGACCCCACTGCTGTGTTCATGCATCATAAACGATAAAATGTGAACTAAAAGTGGTGACTCGGTCAGCAGACTCTCCTTTCCACGTACGAGGCGAGTCTGTTATCCGAAGCACCAACTTTATCATAGTCTGTTTTTCATTTTTTTTATTTTCTCCGAAAATCTTCCTCCGTTTTCCCCCATTGTCGTTCACGCTGTATAGAAACACGGCGGTCGTGCGCCGGTCGTGTCGGTGATCTAAATAAAGAAAGAAACTAACGACCACAGGCAAGGGAGGCATCCCACGAAAAGGAGTCCGACAGCAAGCGGGGAATCTCGATCAAACGACGTCAACGACGACGACGACGACGTTGACTCGGTCGCCGAGGCGGCTCAAGGGCAGGCGGTCAACCGGTAACGGGCTCGTGGATTCAAGGGCGCCTTTATCATACGTCGCTGGGTTCCTTACGACCCGCGTCTCATCATTCCGCATCCCGAAGAATGCATACCGCACAAGCCCAGCATTTCCATGCCCCCCCCCCCCCCCCACTACACATTTGTTTTATGATTATTACAGAATATATTGTATTTTGTATTTGTGGATGAAAATAAAAGTGTGGTGGTGGTGTTCCTCTCACGCAATAACAGCCCCGAGTTAGTCATTTCAAATGCACGTCATCAAACCGAAACAGAGGAATTTTTCTCTTTGGTTTCTCCATCTGTCACATCGAAACCCGCTTCCGCTGCATTAGATGTTGTTTGTTTTCGGACTTCCGCGAGAAAAAAATAAAAATCTTGCCGTTTTTCTCCGAGTTGAGGAGCCGATCAATTTTACTATACTTTCAAGTCACGATGCGAAAAAAAATCTTTGTCAAAATCTATACTTAATTTCTAGGCTGACCTGAAAAATCGGTTGCAAAAACTAATTTTTAGAAGCAAGACAGGGATTTCTATTATCTTATGAGTCGGACACAAAATAATGGTATCACGGGGGAAAAAATTTGTTGGGGTCATCTAGTGAAACTTATTTTTCTCTTTTAAAGTGTTCAAAATATTCTGAAAATGGGATTGCTGCAAAATAATTCATTTCCTTTTTCCGAAGATGGTTTCAGAATGAATCACGGACGAAAACCCCGCCTCATTAACGTTTGTTAGACTAGGAAAATTCCATTAAATACAGTACAAGCACTGAACACAGCTGCAACATCGAAAAATACAGACGGTTTGCATTTTAAAAATTGAATCAACAGTTGAGCATTTATATCTGAAACACGATTGCGCATATCAAGATGTTTACCAATATTCTAGGATGCGTCAAAGCATGAATAAATTCAAAACCTATACCCAGCAAACATTTTTTTTTGCTAAAAGAATTTCCAGTCCATGTCAAACTTCCAAGGAGACATGGAATGAAATCTTAGCAACATTTTTTTTACACACGGAAAGCATGTGGACATTCTCTAAAAATGCTTCGTTGAATTTCGCCAATTTTAAATGAATTACCTAAAATTTAAAATTACCGAAAAAAATTAATGTAATTGATCCTTTGCAACACTTGACCTCGATAAGAACGACTGAAGAGCCGTTGGTGAAGCTACAGATTTTCTGACAGAAAACCAGGTGCGCTTTGGAGTTCTGAAGTGAAACGAGGAAGACATTCGTCGAAACAACAGGTAAAAAAAAAAAAGGGTCAAGAGTTAGAAATAATAATCCTGATCATTCGCCCCGCGATGAATGATTGAACCAATGCCTTTTGTTCCGGATGCTTATTTTGTTCCGTGATCGATGGACGCTCGTTTTTCCGCTACATAGGAAATATCGGGATGCAAAATTCCGCGTCAGGCGATTCGCGAATTTATCTGCTCGAAATTCGAATCCCGCGAGTTTATTGCGAGACGAATGAAAGAGGCGAAACCACGAATTTTCCTCTCTCTCGGGTCTCCATCTCCCCCGCGGCGGGATTCGAATCGCGTGATCATCGGGCAAACTCACAGGTTTATTACATTTTTCATCCGGAAGAGAACACCCGGAGGTCGATTCACTGCTCGCCAGAAGCGCATTGAATTGAAACCGTGTGATTTGCATTGAGGGATCATTCTGATTATCGGAAGGGTAGCAAAAAAGTGGGGGCCCCAAAGAGAGAAGCAAGAACCCAACGATAAATATCGTCAGAAATATTTCGTCTTTCTTCGACACGAGAGAAACGAGCACATCTTTTATTTTCTGATCTACGATAAAACTTTGTCCTGCTTTATTCTCTCCATTTCAGGATTTTTTTTTTGCGAAGAAGAGACGCAGATGCAAATTTGTGTTAATACAACTGTTTCTTGAGCAGAGTGCTCATTGCGTTCCCCGTGGGCTCCGCGGCAGCTTCTATATAAGAAATTGTTTAAAAATTCAAAGGGAGTCCAAAGAAAATAATTTTGGCAGCAATTGTTCTCGTCAATAAATAGACTTTGTATAGCGAGGTTATTCGAAGCACGGAAGAGCTGAAAACTACTGCAAATGCCAGTGTCCACCGAAAACCCAGTTCAAAAGATCCTCCAGCCATGAAAAATGGGGAAATGTTAAAATAATATAAATAAAGATATTATACTGTGTATAAGAAAACGAGAAGCCTTGGAGGAATCGGTATATTGTATTCGCACAGGGTATTTTTCTGCGTTTCAACGCAAGATTTCCCTGGGGATAATTTTTACACCTCCGCGGGGTGCGAATCGCGTCCGGGGCCCGGGACACGACAGGTAATTCCAAGTTTCAACCCGGGTTTTCTGCCGCCGGAGTTTGTCGTACGTGACTCTCGAAGCCAGCTCCTTTTTTTTTAGGTATTTATTTCTTTTGCCTTCAAGGACCCATTTTATCGCCTATTTTGTCAGAAGAAGTTCCTCACTTATATTCCGACGTCACGCGTGTTGAAATAACCGGAGGAGGAAATTTTCAAAGAACAATCACGGGAGCGAAAGAGAGAAGCAGCATCAGCCTGGATCAAAAAAACCAACGCCTCATCGAAGCAATGAAACTTTACTTTTCGAGAAAAAAATGTACTATATAACATTTTCCTGCGAGGGGCTTGTGAATATATATGCGAGATGAAGAGAAAAAAAAAACCAGGTTAATCCGGGAACCAGTCGGTCCCGAAATTCCTCGGACTTTCATTATCCTCATCTTCCCTCGGGTTTCTTCTTATTTTTCCAATGACCACCGCAATCGAAAAATGAAACCCCCTGAAATTTTCATCCATGTACAAATACTCTTGTCGAGATTAACGCGTTAATTTCCCCTCGAATCCCGTGATACGGAAGAGGAATTTTTTTTTTGAAATCCGAAAGCAGAAGTCGAATGAAACGCCGAAATTTTACGTTTCGCTATAGCTTCTCATCATGGCCGCTTTCCATCACCAATCGAACGTTGCTCAAATGTGATTATCGCCATCAAAGTCAGAGAGAATCAGCATAAATTTTCAAATTCTTTGAAACTGAACGATTCGGTCCGTGATGTCATCCACATTATTTCCACACGGAGAAATTTACGTCAGCGAAAAGGATTGGGTAATTGGACCAACTTACTGAGTTCAAGTATTTTTACGCGTTGAAACCCTGTGAAGTCAGATATTTCACGATATTTCGATTTGATATTCGAGACCTGACAGTAATCCAGAGGAATATTCCAGGTACAAAGACGCAGACATTTTAAAAATTGCCCTCCGAAAGGTAAGAATTATTCAAGAAGTTCGTTGTTCAATCAAACCAATCTGTCGGCGTATCATGCCTTAAGAAAGAAGATTAAAAATTAGAAATTTCAAGAAAACACAAAAATCAGACTGGCACGGGCTGGGAAATCAATTAGGAATTTCAGAAAGCAAAGTAATTTATAAATGTTCCAAATGAATGATTAATCAACTCGGCCTTTTTTTTTTAAATACACAAAGAACGCACGACACATTTTTAAATACAGGTACTGTAGTTCAGAGACTTGGAGCTCTTCGCAAAAAAAAAAACGTTTTGCAGTAGAATTAATTTCATTTAACTTTTTTTTTGGGATGAAAGCTGAATAGTGGTTTTCCTTGGATAACGTTTTACTGCTCTCCCATTGGCCTGATGCTATGCATCGAAATTCAAGTCCTTTGGGACTCGTTTCTTGGCCAAGGGCTCGTGGAACCAAGTACCAATTTTTGCTGGATGGGAATATTCTTTGATAATAATTAATAACGGTGCGCCGTGATCCCTATAACACAATTACAGTCATGAATTATGCCGGATAACAAAGCATAGTTTCGAAGTTTCAAAAAGCCCCAAAAATCCTGTACCACAATTCTATATCGAATTGATAATGATGAAGCAGATTCTGACGAGAGATGGACAAAAACATGCTCGCAGTGTGTCATACAAAATCTTCTCATCATGCAAAATCTTCAGATTCTCCGGCAATATTTTTTTTACATTTGACTATACAAAGAATAATTTGGGGAAGTTACTGAGACTAGCATAACTTTGCCTCAAAGTGTGTCATAAAGAGCCACGCATTACCAAATATATAATTTAACGATATTGATTTCTCCGTATTTTTTTTTTAAAGCAAGATCATGATGCTTCAGGATAAATTAAAGAATAATTTTTCTTTCCTTCTCAGAAAGGATTTGCACGTAAAAAAAATCGCGAGAGAACAAAAAAATTACTAATGGTACATTATAGAAAATCTTCAGAATCACAGGAATACTTTTACATATGACAGTGGGAAGAAAATTTAGGGTGATTCAGGAAAAGGAGAATTTGATAGTGATCAAGCAGAAACACCAGAAGATTCTTACGATTGATTCGGCAAAAAAAAAAATAGTCGCAGTACAAAATCTTCATAAGAATCCTATAGACAAATATTTTTTTGATTTTAACATTTGACCATACAAAGAAGAATTTAGTGAAGGTCACAGAGCGCCAAGCATAACCTTGCTTCAAAGTGCGTCACATATGAGCCACGCATCGGCAAATAATCGAATTTACCGATATTGGATGCATCCTTCTTCCTTCTTTTTTTTTTTTGAAGGTAAGAAAGATCATGATGCTCCAGGATAAATCAAAGAATAATTTTTCCTCCCTTTTCTAGAGGAAAGAGGCATGCGTAAAGGACGATCGGTGGACTTGAAAAAAGAAAAGAAAGAAAACTCGCAATGTGTTTATGATAGGCGTGAGAGAATTGTCCACGCTCGAAAAGACACCCGCGAGGACACAGGACGCCATGAAACGACAATCCCCCTGAGTCAATTGTCATTTCCGGAGACCGCGGCGTCGGGTTCCCCCGGATCAATTGATGACGATCACCAAAAAATCTCCCCCAGCAGCACTTATTTTTTTTACAATTTTTATTAATACAATAAAGTGACTTGTAAGATGATTTCTTGGTCCGGTTCGTCTCTTATATTTCTCTGACACACGACCAAACAATACAGCGTGGCATCACGGCCCTCGATCGTGGAAAAAAATTAAAAATAAAAGTTTGAGAAGAAACAAGTTTTTAGGGGTCGAGATCGACACGCCTTTTGCTTGTTGCTGCTATTTGGTGAGAGAAATTTGGTCCCCGGCAGCGGACCGTCACCCGAAACGCACGCGGCCATCCTCAGTGTCAAGGGCTCTCTTCTCTTCTTGGCTGTACACGGCAATTTTCCTTTTTCGCCTCTGCTTTCACCAGTACGGTAGAGTGATTTTAAAATCCGGCGAAGATAATTAATTGCGTTTCTCTCTCTCTCTCTCTCTCTCGAGTTAATTTAAACTCATGCGAGGGGCCCCCATGCCAGAGTCACGCGTGGAGCCGCAACACATTCGAGTTTTGCTTTTCGAATGCTCATCAAAGAAGCATTTTGGCCTTGCTTCAAACAAAATCCTTCCAATGACTATTTTCATTTATTGTGTGCTTCATTTTCTGGAAATCCATGCATTGAAAACAGCTAGAACACATTATATTTCAGTCCTGAGAAATATCGAGAGTTAAAACCACCGGCTTTTTTTTAGCTTCGCGGTTCCTTTTCGATCGGGACTAGCAAAAAAAATGTGACAAATCGTGATTCATGCTCGGAAGAAGTGACTCATTCTTCTAGAAAACAAAAATTAATGTCGAAGATTTCTCAAATCAGCACTACAAGCAAGGCGGCGAAGCCTTGAAAGTTAACGTCGTCATTCGGGTTGAGTCAATGGAACATTTACAAACTAATGCGTTCGCAATGTCCTGTTTCAATTTGTCTTATATTTCTGCATTTGCATATTTTCAGGCAGTAAAATCATGAGGAAGAGAATAAAATCCGCATGAAATGCGAAGAATTATTTACCAGACAGTGAAGGAAACAGTAACTGTTGAAGCAGCGATTCGGATGAAATGGTCGGGAAAAGGAAAATTATCGGTTTTCCTTTTTTTATCGATTTGAAAAATATATAAACTTACTGGGATTTGGGAATCCTTGGCAAGAAAAATAAAATTCTACGTGAGTCACTTTTTGCCAATCAAGAAATATTTGGGGCAAAACTTTTATTGCTCGAGTATTTTTTTTTTTTATAAGCGTGGGCCAGATTAAATCTTTTTTTTTTTCACCGACAGATACTGTACACGTAATTCGCCTCGAAATTACCTGTTGTCACCTCCTGAAGTTGTAACCAAAAAAAGAAAGAAAAAAAAAGCGACAGTGTTTTTGAATAAATTTGCATCTCCGGACATTTCGGACTTTTCTCTCGTCCTTCAAAGTCAAAAGGATACTCGCGACTTCCTGCTTTCAATAAATAAAATAAATTCGCGTAAGTCAGATGAATTCGCGATAATCTTTGTGTCCGGCAAGTCGAGGCGAGCTTGGAATCGCTGACCGTCAAAATACCTCCACAAAATCGTTTCAAGGGAAATCACGCATCCGGAAAATGTTGCGACTCTGATTCATTCACGCTTTGATCCGCGAGATTAAATCTTGACCACGAAAACGAATATCTTTTTTTTTCTCTTCTTCTCACAAACCATAACATCTTTTTCATTGAATTGTATTCTTAGCATCGTCCATCCGTCGAGTAATTCTAGTCAGGTGACGAGCAAAAAAACAAAAACTTTTTTCCACACTTCGTCCGTTGGCGCTAAAAGCAAAAAAAAAAGAGGTTCGATGACTAAGATACATTTTCAGAAGAAGAAAAAAACCCATTAGCTGGCAGTTTGTGGAATTCATGCGATGTAAAATGTAGCACTTTTGCAGTCCTACTTTCCTCGTGGGTGGTAAAAGAAATGGCATGTAAAAATCGAAATTGGGCAAAAATCTTGAGATTGTTTCTCTCGGGTGACCTCGAATTCCTTCAGTCAATTGTGCATGTGCGTAGCTAACGGATTCGAAAAATATAAATAAATCGGGAACATTCTGAAAAAAAGGAGAAAAAAAATCTATCGTGGCGTTTTCCGCATTGGTAAAATAGATTTTCCTGGGAGATAGCAGAAAACGTTTCGCTTCGAAATCCCGCAATTCAATTCCACAGAAGGTTTGCCGGCACCGAATAATAATTTTTCAACTTTACCCAAACGCGTTTTATTTTTGTCGGTCATCTGCTTTTTTTTCTCTCCCCCGACTTGTGCTGGAATGAAGTCGGAAAGCGCAGAAATTCGGAACTTCGACTGAGAGGGAGTGAAGAGAATAATGCCTTGAAACGTGCAAAAAATCGAAAGGTCCACTGAGATTTTACGACGTTTTTAAGTCTCGGGTGATGGAAACAATATTCGAATTCAATCAGTACTTTTAGAGAAGATTTCTCGGCGCTCTGCCTGCCGGGGAAAAATTGCAATTTGCGGAGGATATTTTTTTGCCCGAAATTTTTCGGAACTGATTTGACGGATCGAGCGCGATTAGCACATACAGGCGCTGCATGCGCCAATTTCGGCCATTAAAAAAAAGGATGATAAATTAGCAACAGATTTCCGGAATTCCCTATCAAATTGTTTCATCTACGTGTCGATGAAATCAGGTGACATTGACTGGGGATGAGGATTTCATTAAAGGTCGATCAATATAGTGCTAAGCAAATACTTTAAATCCTATAGTAAAGTATTAGATTCCGAAATTTTTTCAATCGTCCCCATATAAAACATAAACGACTTCTGTGGATAGTAACATCTGTGAAATTGCACATCTGAAAACGATAGCATTTGAAAAAAAGTTTTTGAATCGCAAAAGAAAATACTCTAATGACTTTCAGGCAGATTTATCATTTACGTTCCTTTTTATGGCTCTTCAATATGTTGTACAGTCCGGTATAAAAAACAAAGACGACAAGATATTTTTTTTTAATGGAAAGAAAAAAGCCTCTGCTTCCTTGAGCCTTTTCTGGGTGAGTCAAGACGGCAGAAGAGTTGCAAATTTTCAAAGTTTGCAAGACCAAGGCCACACTCATGCAGCCTTGGTGAAGAGCCTCGCATAAATTTCGAATGAAAGTTTCTCCTGAGGAAGTGGTATAGGTAATTTACTCATTTTTTGGTCCATGAAATAAAAAAAAAAGCTTTTAGATTATTATAAAAATCGAAACGGACAATTCAGAAATGGTAGGACTGGTGCCGCAGAATTCATTTTCATCTACATACTACACTACTGGGGAAGGTACTCGAAACCTTTTCTGTGAAGCATTGAAATCCCTCCAATACCTGATTTTCTACCAGATTTCTTCAAATCGCTTCACACTTTCGGTCAGTCTCGAACAAAAATATTCGGATAAATTCAAATATGTTTTCAAGCAAAGCGAGCCTTCTCCTTTATAACCCTACAAAGAAAATGATACAATCGTCGAAATGTCGAAAAATCCGAAAATGCCGCAGCTGCCGAAATCACGCGCAGGTGGGAATTTTTCATCTACGTGTCGATGAAATCAGGTGACATTGACTGGGGATGAGGATTTCATTAAAGGTCGATCAATATAGTGCTAAGCAAATACTTTAAATCCTATAGTAAAGTATTAGATTCCGAAATTTTTCAATTGTCCCCATATAAAACATAAACGACTTCTGTGGATAGTAACATCTGTGAAATTGCACATCTGAACACGATGACATTTGAAAAAAAAAGTTTTTGTATCGCAAAAGAAAATACTCTAATGACTTTCAGCCAGATTTATCATTTACGTTCCTTTTTTAGGGCTCTTCAATATGTTAACCAAGACGACAAAATATTTTTTTTAATGGAAAGAAACAAGCCTCTGCTTCCTTGAGCCTTTTCTGGGTCAGTCAAGACGGCAGAAGAGTTGCAAACTTTCAAAGTTTGCAAGACCAAGGCCACACTCATGCAGCCTTGGTGAAGAGCCTCACATAAATTTCGAATGAAAGTTTCTCCTGAGGAAGTGGTAAAGGTAATTTACTCATTTTTTGGTCCATGAAATTTGAAAAATGCATTAGATTATTATAAAAATCGAAACGGACAACTCCGAAATGGCAGGACTGGTGCCGCAGAATTTATTTTCATCTACATACTACACTACTGGGGAAGGTACTCGAAACCTTTTCTGTGAAGCATTGAAATTCCTCCAATACCTGATTTTCTACCAGATTTCTTCAAATCGCTTCGCACTTACGGTCAGTCTCGAACAAAAATCTCGGATAGATTCAAATATGTTTTCAAGCAAAGCGAGCCTTCTCCTTTATAACCCTACAAAGAAAATGATACAATCGTCGAAATGTCGAAAAATCCGAAAATGCCGCAGCTGCCGAAATCACGCGCAGGTGGGAATAAAATAGTAACACGTCAATCTGCGGAAATTTTCCGAATAAGGCCGCGCCAATTTTCTCTTTTCTTCCCATTAACTGCTAAAAAAAGGTCGAAAATTGTGCATCCCTTCTCATCATATTGTTCTTCCTTTTTTCGCAGTTACCATTAAATCGATGCTCGACATTCAGGGAATTCAGATCCGCTTCGTGCACGAAGTCGAGGCGTTTCAAAATTGCGATGAAAAAATGAAAACAGATTATTTGAAGAAAATAAAAAAAAATTGGGAAAATCGTGTAAGCTTCTGCCCTACATACTTCATTTGAAAATTTATTTCTCCGATAGGTGCATTGTAAAAGCTGCTTGCTGTGCATTTCCACCGGGGAAAAAATATGTGGTGTGAGCGTAACATCCAGATAAAAAGCATTGGAATTACAAAACCGACATGTCATTGAAAAACCGACACTTATACACTCATCAGAATGAATCTGCTGACACTTAATTTCGATACAGAGAGCAAGATGCTTTATTCTGTTTTATAGACGCGGTAAATCTGTATAAGAGTGGGAGAAGATTCTGTTTATAAAAATTTCAATCATAGGTCTTCAAACCACAACGTCGTAAATTCAAAGAAAGTGATTATAACTACCGTTTCTCCTTGAGAAAATATTGAGGAAAAAAATTCAACACGGTGCTCCACGTCACACATATTCCTTGCTGTTGTCTTCCAATATCTTTCAGCACATGGATCTTTCTCTCGAAAGAAACATTTGTCAGTTTATGACATTCTTTTCTATCGTGTAAACCATAGATCAACGAATCAAGTCCGAAGAAAATGCTCAAGCATGAATTCACTTCTTTTCAAATTATTTCGTGGCTCATTGAGCGTGGAAAAGATAAGGCGAATGAACCATTCTAAATTTAAACGAAACATTTTTCCTCAAGTAGTGTAATCTTTCCGAAAAAGCTAGGGTTTTTATGATAAATTTCCAAAGGACAAGAATAAGAAAAGCGTCAAGACGAAGAGACAATTTTAAGTTTCTTGTTGCTGAATTTTCGTGATCAAAAAATTCTCAGATTATATTCCCATGATGACACGTCATCTCAGCCACTCTTTTACATTATTAAAATTGAAACATCGAAGTTGAAGATGTATTATTTCACGCCCATCCAAAATCTGAAGAAGTAATCCTACGATGCGCAATGAACCCAGCTCTGTTCCAGGTTTTCAGAAGAATTATTATTTCTGGAAGCCCCCGAAAGCTGGATTATGTCAAGGTTTGGAAAAAATGTGTGCCACAGAGAATTTTGCAGAGTACAAGAAAAGATTTACACTCCACCTCACTTCGGCAAGGCGAATAAAAACACCGATTGGCCACGAAACGAAGCCCCGCTCATCAGGAAATCACATTACCCCGAAAANAGGTATTGACACGATCAATCGATGATCATCATTCCGAACGAAATTTGCAAACTGGAAAAAAATATATCACGGAGGTGCTGCACTTCGATTTCTCGCGATCCACGGTCTACTAAAAGATACGTCGATGATCTTTCTGATTCTGATGTTACCAAAGATTCCATGAAATTTTAAATCATTCCAGCTTTCTGAAAATCAATAGAAATCATGAAATTCAGAATGAGCCGACGAAAAAACAAATACTACGCATTAATCAGAGAAACTGAAGTGAAATGTTCAGCAGAAGTTCTTTTTCCTTTCAACGCAAGGAGAAATATTTGGCGTAAATTCAGATCGAAGTTTTAAACGTTCTTAGAATATGACACAAGATTTTAAAAAAAATCTAAAAATCAACCCTGCATTTCATTAGATTTTATCTTCCGAAATGTATCGGAATTTTCGAAGTCCGTGGTTCTCCGTTTCGCTGTCAAAGAAAACTATGGGGATCAACCAATAAAATCTGAAGGTTGTCGGGTCGCAAAGGCGTGATTTCTATACTGTATCTTGTTATTCAAAAGTTGTTCCCACCGAATTCTGCGAGTAGCAGTTTTATTTTTACGACGGCATCAAAATTTCAGATTTCACTTCTTCGAATGAAATAAAATCATTCCAATTCTGACAGTGTCCTTCAAAATTTAATCGCGCAATAAAATCTATGGAAAATGTCGTTCTTCTTGAAAGTACATACTCATCGTCATATTATCTGTAACCATGAGTCAGTACAGCAACCATGAATTCAACGCATTTGAAACTTTCGACATTTTCGCGTTCGATCGGTTCTTTCTGAAAATTTCGCGGAAAATGTTCATCTTTTGAAAGGAGAAGGAGTTCCCACAATTTAACATTCGAAAAATCACGAGACATTGAATATAGTGAGCATAGCCATTAGAATCAGCGACCAAAAAATTGTTAACGGCTTTCTTCCACTTCACCCCGAATTGCAAATATTTCACGTACATGAAGCACAAAACTTTCGAGAAAAAAGATTCTTGGCATACGATGAGTGGCTCTTCACAAGGCACTAAAAATCGTGTTGAAGGGTTTTCTCCCGGAAGAAAGAAGTGGAAGAAGAGGGAAATAAATTCGTGGTTCAGTGTTACGTTGTGATTTACATCGTTCACTGGGGTTCAGCTCCCTGACATCGTACCGTCCTTCGCAAGTTCTTCCTTTTTTTTCCCGGCGGGAATGAACGGTTCAGTTCAGGGAATGGTCTCTTTTTCGTTCTCGAAAAGAGTCTCACTGCCAGTTGACACCATGAACACCCAGTCAGGAATTCACTAAATGAAGTGGGAACAAAAAAATCGGGATGAACGTTCACCGGTCACTAATATCTGGCTCGGGGGACACCCTATATAAAATGAGAAAATAACAAAAATTGCAAAATATGCAGTCTCAGAATTGCACTTGATTCATCAATGCCAGAGCAGCTTTTAAAACGGAAGAACAATTCTCAATTGAACCAGCATTTGATCTCCGCAGGCACCGAGCACAGAGGCAAAGACCCAGTCCTCCACCGCCGGGGGTACATGTCCGACTGGGACTGCCCCACATGCGCGGGGGATTGGGCTGGGAGTTTCGGTTCGCGCCGCCGAGGCGCGGTCCTCCTCCTCCTGTTTCCTTCACTTTTTTTGTGTTTGTTCTTTCTCTCCTTTAGCTCTTCCTATTTCCCTCCTTTTTTTTTCTATTTTCTCTCTCTCTCACTCCCATGCTTTCTGCTCTCTCTTCCTTTCCTTTTCTTTGCCTTCTAATTTCGAGCATATGTGTCTGTGCTAGTGTGTGTGTGTGTGTGTGTGTGCGCGTGGAGGTGCTCTGCTTTTAGTTCTTATTATTTCCTCCTCACTTCTCTGCTGCTCTCCCCTGCCCCTTCCCCTCCCACATCACCGAGAAATACTGTACATGCATGCATGATGCATACACACACAAACCCAGGCTCATCTAAATTGTATCTCAGTTTATTCTCTTCATTTTTTTCTGTCTTGTTTCCTTTTAGTTTCCTAATCCGTACAGTCATTTATTGTACATAGGGGTCTTGGCTTAAGAACTTAACAGCAGCTAACAAACTTTGGTTTAGGGCCTGAGCTGCTTGCTAACAAACCATAACTAAGCTTAAAAACTTTGCTTTTGGGTAAAAAAAAACTATATATATTCAAGCAAAATTGAAGAATTTGAGTTCAAACTTCTTTATGAATTTATCAAAGAATGCAACAATAGATTTTTCAACACCGATTTTCTTTTTATTTTACATTAATTTGTTTTAAATTGAAGCATTGTGCCTAGTGAAATATACGCAAGTCAACATCTTCCACCTTTTTCACGGGTTGATACTACAGACGATATTTTTATAAAAACTCGTATATGACTGACGTAAATTTAAGTTAAAACAAAATAACACTGATTAATAACGGTACGGCAAGTTTACCTTGAGGCAATTCTTCAAGGCCATAACTTGCCACAAAATAGAACAATTTTCTTTCACTAAATTCTGGATTAAGAAAACTAGAGAATACTATAATCCCATTTTTATTTATTCCCTGTGAAATACTTTGAAATGTCTGAGTTTTAAAGAGATTAAACTCTTTGAAAATTCAACTTTGAACATGTTGCTTTATCCTGTTCGGTGCATATTTTGAACAAATTTCCAAAAGAGCCACTTCATATGAGCTAGACATTTTTTTAAAACTGAAAATGATGAAAAGCAATGCAGAATGCGTAGCTTTTTTTAAAAATTTGATTCAAATAAAGATGTTTCCCAAATTTCATAGAGATTTGTCAAAAAAAGACCAGCACACTTCATCAAACATTTGGCCATCAAATTTTTAAACGGATAGTAGCTGTTTTTTGTGCTTTGGGCATATGTTTTGAAATTTCCTAAAATACATGGAAATTCGAATTTTTATGGTCATTTAGTCGTCATATCAAATTAAAACTATTTGTGTGAAATTTAAAGCCATTTTGGCAAGTCATGTAGGTTTCAAATCATCACTCCTTGAAAACTTGCCTCATTTTCAATTGTTTGGAAATTTCTTGCTTGGAAAAATCATTGCAAGAAACAAGATCAGCAAAACTGTGTTTTGGCAGCTGTCAGAATCTGTGATGGCAATCCATTTGCTGTCATCCCAAGAGAGCAATAAGGTCAAAAGGAAGATGCAAGTCCTGCAGATGGAAGCACCACACTTCCATCTGTACAAATCCAAAAGAATCCTTGCAGGATTCCTCCAACAGGGGAGCTGAGGATTTCAAAACTTTCCTTTGGGGGCAACTCAAAGGAATAAAAAAGGCCCTCGAACATAGCAAAGATTCCCTGATGGTCACTCAGATGGCTAAAACTGAAAACCTAAAACCAGCATGAGCAGTTCCCCACCACTGCATGACTAGTGAATTTGGGCATTTCTATCTCTAGAACCTCAATCCCCGACTCTTTCCAAAAAAAATATGTGACTGGAAGGCATTTGCAAGTTGGATCAAAATTTAAGGTTCTGAAATTTTGAGATATGGTTGAACTGCTGATATGTCTCTAATCTGATTCAGCTTAAGTCTTACCTGATAACTGTATGTGGTGCTCATGGAATAGTAGAAAACAATTCTTTTTTTTTCTTTTGGCACCATATTGGATTAATTATTCTGGCTATAAAATTCTCCCCTTGGACCATCAAAATTGCATAGATTGGTCACATAAGTGAGACTGCAAGATGCAGACAAAATTTTTTTTGGGGCCTTGTCCCTATGTCAAAACATCCAGATGTTTGATCTAATTTTCCCATAGACTTCAATAGTAACTCATTAAATTGGTTATCCCGTTCATCAAAATTTAGAAATAAATCCCCAAAAATTTGAATAAAATGTTTTTCTCGACTAAAAGCTGCAGAATATAAATGTGTTGAAGAAACCCACAGCACAGAGTCAAATCTTCTGACATAAAAAAACCCAAAAGCAAAGAAAAAGTAAAAAGTCTTGCTATTCTGTGCCAAAAAAAAGAGAATCAAATAGCTCAATTTGTTCAAGAGGAGTCAAAATTTTGAAAAACCAAATTTTAAATTCTCCCAGAAATGCTGCAAAAGTGTCCGTATTTCCGGATAGCAATGTTGAATTTCCCTTCTTCTAAAGGGTTTATGCTGTCCATTGCATTATTTATGCATGGTTCAACTTCTTCAGTCCTGCCTCACCCCTGAGGCATTGAATTCGCAGGTGAAGGTTGAATTTCAAGTTTTCTCGTGACTTGTCCTTCCAAACGATGGGACTGCGGGTTTGTTATTGTTCGTGATGATTGTCGTCGAGTACTGTATGTTCTGGATGTCAAGATGAAGGCCTAAATCAGAACAATGTCAAGCTTTGTGGAGAGCTCGTTTAAATCTTTGACAGTGTGTTTTAACATTTGTCTCATTAATCATACTATAACTGTATCACATCAAAGCACACCTGAGCTGAGCGAGAAGTGAAGTTGCCATTTTTTTTATTGGCAACATTCAGCCGATCAAGGTTAAATTTGGAAATCTTCGAATATATAATTTTAAAAATCATTTATTCGCATGTAATGCATGAAAATATAAAACAATGTATCATATCGTATTATTCTCCAAATTTTCTTTTCGATGAACTTGTCATAATGGTCTTTTTTATTTGCACAAAGTTTATATTGATAACAGACTGACCTTCGTTGTGTTCCAAAATGCACTCTGGGTAAAACATAGCAACTACAACAAATGTCACGACAGGCTGTTTGTGACTGAAATGCTCGTCACATTTTTTCTAGGGTAGACTTTTGCATGGTTGAAAGAGTAAATAGGATTTTTATTACTTTTCGAAAGGTTTGTTTTAGTACTCTAATTTCAAACCCGATCTACTACAATCAAAGCATTCATATTACAGTCACACTTCTAAAATTAAGTCGAATTTCAAGGTAACAGGGAAAAAATTGACTTGGGGAGGTTTTTAGTGAAGGAAACAAGCAATTTTTGTTGTGGAAAACGGTAAAGGATTTCAGGAAATTATAAATGATGGTTATATTCTGGGCCATAAAGAGCTTCTTGGATGAGATGACAGGAACGATGCTGAACTTGAAGGCAAGGGGTTCTATGTCCAATTACACTTTCACTTCCACTCAAAACACATAAAGCTACTTTTTTAAATTGTTTTTCTCATCCCTGTGTGAAGAAAATAGTGCTAAAAGGCCTCTGAAAATTCGAGTTGCGGAAGGTTTTTGAGTAAAAGCATCCTGGCATTCGGGCATCTACTTTGAGAAAAAATGCGACTTATTAAGGAGGTTAGAGTTATCAATATTCAACCGCATTTTGCTCTATGGGCCCTTTTAATTTTTTGTCCCTGTTAAAAGCTGTACGAAATTATTTCGACAATTCCCTTGAAAAATCGAAACTTAAAGAAACAAGCCGGCTCGCAATTCAATCCGCGCATCTTTTTGA
>CAJPEX010003067.1:3091-32364 GCA_905338405.1 Notodromas monacha | reverse complement strand
GTGGAAAGGAAAGCAGGGCGTTTTCGGCGTTGTTTCACCTGGGCGATCAAGAAAATTACTCCACTACTCTCGTCGGCCGCAGTTCAGTACTGATTTAAGGTACACCTGCCAGTCAAGAGACTTTTTTGAAAAGAACAGCAGTGCAATCAATGAGCTGTCTTAAAATTGATCTCGACGAAGGCGTTAACTTCGGTTGAAGAAGTCACGAACTGGCTCATTTTCAATCTTGGGTCCCGCAAAAATCCGGTTGATTTTCAACTCTTTCCCAGTAGTGGGAACAAGTATAAGTATACTTGACCTAAAACGGTGCTGCAAACGCCGCTAGACAAAAATTCTCGAAAAAAATTTGGCGAAGTATCAAACCAATGCTCGAACTCGCGTTATTTTGAGCCAATGTTTTATGTAGAAATAACTGGGATCGATGGAATCCCTGATGAAATACGGACTAGATCCCCAAGGAGAAAATCTTCACATCCTATCAATCGACGCTTTCAAAGTCCCTGCATTGAATCTTTTGTTGGACATTAAGAACCGAACAAAATGGATCATAAAAAAAAAACAGTGGAACAAATAAAACACAGGCAATCAGTGATTGAGGCAAAGAACAAGTATTCAAGGCAACACCTTGCTTGACGAATATACGAGGGTCGTTCCATTTCTGATTGACCTTGGGTATTTCTAGAATTGGTACAACCTTGAAAAGAAGTTACCATTTAGCTGGTTGAATCTACTGATGCAATCACAATTTTTTTGTTCTTCCTCACAACAAAAAATTTGGAATGATGCGTTCCATTTTGTGTTTTTCTTTTTTGTTTCTGCATTCAAAAAGTTTGGAATGCATCGTTCCAAATTTTTTTTCTTCTTCACAAGAATGATTTAATCTTTGTGTGAAGAAAAAAATTTCATTTTATTTTTTATTCGAGTGGCTGCTGGAAGAAAATAGATTTATACTGATTGATTTGCGAAGTAAATTTGGGATGCAAGGCGATGTCCCCTGGTGATTTTCTATACCTTCCACCAGGGTTTGATTATATTTCTTCCTCTTTTTTTTTTTCCTAATTCGACGCCGAATCCGTGCCGTCAGCGCTTTGGTGCGTTGACCCTGTACGGAGTATCTCACCTGCAACCATGGTGAGATTGTCTCGGCCAGGAATCCCAGGACGTGCCCTATTGTTACACGCTTCAGTCGTTGTTCCGGGGCATTTCTTTTAACGAACGGGAGAGCTTTTGAGGTTTTGTGTGTGCTGCGCGCGCGCTCACGACGAAGTCTCTTACCTTTTTATTCGCTTCTCGCAAGTTTTCTTCGCAATTTGGTTTCGCAGGGTCCCTCTTTTTTTTTTATCGTGTAATTTACTCATTTATTCAACTTTTTCCGGAGGCGCCGCCTTTGCGTCGATTTCTTCAACCGCGTTCCCGTGCTTGGAGCGATGGGATCGCCGACGTCGACGCCTCGTGGGGTCTTAGCTAAAAAATAATTCCGAAACTTTATTTGTATCGAAGTGTACGCAATTTTTTTAAAGTTTAACAGAAATTGATCTGAAAGTCGTTCATTCGGATTTTTTTCATCTCCACCTCTCGTGAATACTTCAAATTTTCTTTAAGAATGACCAAGATGTTTATGTGACGCTAAAATGAGTATTTTTCTCGCAGGTTTCAATGCGTTTCTTGTTCGCACAGTCTAAATGAAGAACACATGCTGTAACACTAAATATTTAAAAGATGATTTTGCTGTTGAATGGAAACCGTTGCAAAATAGCCTGTTAACCCGCACAGAAGTGGTTCGTGATGGAAGTTTCAATTTTTAGTATGGTTTTAGACAAAGATGTCCCATCGACTGATTATTGTAACGCTATTCTTTAATATCCCTTGAGGACCCGAGCGATTTATGACCTCAAGAGAAGGTCAGTCAATAAAACAATATTCTAGATAATAAATAAAATACTGCATTACATTCCCGAGCGATTCATTTTTTTTCGACTGCGATGTTCAATAATTGATAACTTGCTTATTGGCCTGGACTGAAAATTCTTCCTAGGTTTAAAAGAATAAGGTGTAAGTTTTGGTGCGTTTTGTTTCTAAAATAAATGATAGGTATTTAGGAAATCGAAGTCATCAATATTCAAAAGCGAGGATTTTAAAGCAAACTTGAGCAGAACCCGTACATGCAAATAACGCAAATTTGAATAAAATTCCCGCATGCTAAAAAAATCGAGAGGAATCCACTGTCCGTACCCTTCTTTTCCAACGCGCTACAAAGTGCAAAAGTTTTGATGGAAAGGTTCTCGAGTACTTCCGTGGAACAAAAGATTAAAAAGATTCATAGCACGTGAAATAAAGTTCGTGATCAAAAGAGATATTGCCTTCCATAGATGTAATGCAGTACGTTCTGTAGTGTTGAGTTCAACGCTAGATCTAGGTACAATATTATGAGAGAATCTGAAGGTCAAAAGATATTTTCTCCTTCAGAGTTTTCTTTTTATTACTGAACTTGAATTCATAGTTTCATCCCGCAATCGACGAATTGAATCCTTTGACTTTCTTGGAAAAATATGGTATATTGAAGCTGAAAGTTCTGAGAATTTGAGACGGATTTGTAAACAGCTATACCATTTTTATTCGAGTACCAAACACCCATAAGTAAGATATGCACCGGGGATTTTTTGTTGAAATTTTGAATAAAATTGTATCCCCAAGTAAGATACACACCACGTGTTTAGTGACTTTTAAAAGCGCGACATTCCGAAAATAGGAACACGTCAATTTGAATTTTAGACCTGAATGAAACCTTAATTCAACTACTTTTCCATGTTTCCCGCTAAAATAGCGTTTTTCTGTTGAATTTGATGCAACATTTTCAATTGAAATCAATTAAAATATACGCCTAAACTTGTTTAAAAAAAACATGTGTACCCACCTGTGAAGCACACCCATTTTTCGCTCTCAAATTTTGGGGGGGGGGGGTGCGTGTGGTACTTAAGTGCATCGGTATCTCTGGAATCATGTTGCCCATTATTTTCTACGAAGTGTAGTACGAGTTCTAGTCCAGCGCAGTTCCGGGCGAAATCCGTCAGCTGTGCACGCAGAATTCCTCTTAAAAACCTCATTTGGTCATATCCTTCCGGTGTCCCCCATCAAGTTCAGTATATCGATGCAACTTACGTCCTTCTGTTGTTCCGAAGCGACAGAGAGAAGGATAAGATGGGATGGGATGGGATGAAGGTCTGGACTGCTTTTGTGCGACCTCACGGGGATTTTGCAATTTCGCGGACCTTGAACTCCGTGGTCGTCAATGACCGTCGTTTCTCGGGGTAGCCGTAACGAAGTAAATTAGGTGTACGTGTCCCGATGCCTCGGGATTTAATTACCGCGGCTGTTCGGCGTGAAACAGCCCGGGTTTCTGCTCCAGGGAAGATGTTTATTTTTCCTGCCTAGTCATCATGGGTCCTCGTTGGTGTGCGCCACGAAACTTTCCTTGTGAAATAGCACGTACGGTATTTTCTTTTTCAGCCTTCCCAGTAAAAAAGGGAAGAAGACAAAATGCGGTAACCGTCAATTTTTTGAGCGACGGGTTCATCACTTCGCAATCACCTAGACTTGAAAATTGAAGGAGAAGCAGCCAAGCTTGAATTCATAAGATGTTCACGTACTCGCACAGTACACATTGCCTGAACGAAATGGAGCTCATTCCACGACAATTTTTGTCGGAATTAGACCTACTGGTAATTTATGAACAGCTCTTCTATGAACATTCTCTCCGAAATGAATATGCTGGGCACCTATAGAGAGACCTCATACGTCTGAAATTATGATCTTTCAAGACCTATTTCATGCTTCAGAACCTTCTGCACAGTGTATGCCCAAAATGACATTAAATCTCAAGATTGTTTGAAAATAGTTTAAAATTTTTTTTTTAATATTTGCCTGAACGAAAATATAAAATTCTTCCAAAATATCGAGAAATTAGCTTTAGTTTGAATATTTTGAAGAAATTGTCGCTTCATATATGGAACCAACTGCAATGAAATTCGCCTTTGGTTATCTTATTCATGCAATTTAATTGAATTAAAAATTAAGAAATCGGTGAAAATCTGCGAGCTGAGTTTATCAACACTGTGTATTCTGTTACACTTTTGAATTATATTGCTCTGGAGTTTTTCAAGGAGGTCGAGCGTTTTCAAGTTTTTGCGAAAACAGGTACCCAAAGAAATAAATACTTGCTAAAATCGTCGATTTCCTTAAAACTTTTTTAATGATTTTTAAATCAGAATTTCCGGAAGTTTCCTTTTTTTTCTTGAACGAAGCGTAAATGGAAGCCGGAATAGTTGCCGTTTGTTGTCGCCTTGATTGGTTTCCCCTGGGTTCCCGTCAATGAATCTGTGAGCATGTCGAGGGCTTCCTTCCGTATTTATTGTCCAGAAAGATGAAAGAGAAAATCACTGGTGGATGGCCTGGCGAATTCGTGTATGTGAGCTTCTACTATATTCTATAGGCGTATGTATGCCTGGTGTGAGAACAAACTCCAGCTGGGATTAATGCTTCCGCAAACGAACTGCTGTTCTGAGCAATGGTTTCACTCAACAGCAAAAAATCGTTTTATATGAGGAAAATTTTTTTTCACTATTCGAGGTCGGGTTTCTGCAGGAATCTGGAATTTTCCTCGAGTTGGTTCACTGTGAATGAGTTGCAGGAACAATCTGAATTTCCGGAAGTTCCTGTGTTTTTCTCTCTCTCGCGAACGAATCGTGAATCGAAGCCTGATTTTATCTTGAAATCATAGAAACGAAAATGTGATCTTGATTCCCTTTGAAGGAATTTATTGGTTTTGTTCAAGCGTTAATCAAAAATGCTTTGAAATTTTAAACTACCGTATATGAAGTTTGTTCAACAATTACTGAATTTGATATTGGGAATTGCGCTCTTTTTCATTAAATAATTTTCGGAAGATCTGGAAAAGTTGATGCAGGTTTCAAGTGCCTGTCTTCCATTTCCATAATTCTTGAGTTCCGACAGTACATCTGAAGGATCATCCTTTTAAAAAGATAAAATTCACATGAAGAAAAGGAGAAGTGCTCAATCTTGAGCATTAATTCAGATTTGGTCTGTGTGTGTGCGTGTTTGATTATTCTGACGGGCAAGTTATCCAAGCGTGAAAAAGCTGAGTACAATATCAAGTTCTAATTATAATCTTCTTAATGTTTTCACCAATTTGCCCGTAAATGTTCCTGTAGATTCTTGTTGCTTTGCAGGATTTATTACCTGAAAGAAGCATCTCTTTTCCTCTGAGCTTCAAAAGGAATCCTGCCATTTATCCGCAAATCTAATGCGCCATCACACTTGAGACGCCTTTTTTTTTAAAGATACCACTGATTCTGTGATCCCAACAAACGACGCCTGCGTATAACAGATGCCATTGATTATTCGTCTTATATATCAAGTTAAATAAAAACAAAGTAAATGATCGAGGAAAGCAATCCTGGACTGACATCTGATGCGAGACGACAAGGTTTTGGGTGAGAACCAGTCACGCAAGGCGGAACCAAAGCAGCCAAGTTCAATCGGAAAATCAGGAAGCGAACGCTTTATGCCGTACTAAGGCGTATACGAAACTAGCTGAATAAGTTCCTGTTCAGCAAAAGAGGACAACGACTACAAGTCCAACACAGCAGGGAAAAAAAGAAGAAAAAAAAAGATGAAGAAAGCACAAGAGAAACCGGTGGGAATGAAGAGCAAAGGCCGCGAATGTTTTGCACGCTGCTTATTGAGGCGTAACGCGTTCCCGTGGACCCGAACAGCCAAGAACAATGCTCTTCCTTTCCCTGCCCCCTCGGGGTATCATCATCGCGTCGCTGCTCCCCCGTGCTGAAATCTCAACTGGGGAGCGTAATAAATTTGATCCGCTTTCCCACCATTAGTTATTCTCCCCGCGAAGTCCCCCCCCCCCCTTTCCCCAAGTTCAAGTTCAAGCCACGAAAACGCATTCAGCACCTTCTTTTCTTTGCCTAAACAGTCGATTTTTTTTCCCCTGGCGAGGGTTGTAATATTCGTGGAGCAACTCTTCGGTAGTTGCCGCTGATTTCCGTCCGAAAGTCTTGGGTTTCTCTCGTGGAAATTTATGCCAGGAAAAGCTTTCGCAATCTGACTCGAAGCAATGGACGCTTCGAATGACACATTTTTCTTCACATCAGACTCCGGACAAATTTTCATAACGGATAGTAGACTTTGCTTCAAATGATACAATTCAAGAAAGTGTGATTATATTGTTTATGTGGTTGAATTGGATGCCGGCACCGTTTTTAATTCGTGCCGAAGAATTTTTTTTCATTTTTTGCTCGTGTTTAATCTTATTTGTTGCATTAAATGGTAAAAACGTTGCTAGCAATTAAAATCAATTGATAATGCGGTTTCCCGGAAGTTTCATAATGACGTGGACCTATGGATTTTAATCACATGTCTTCAGTAGGTACAAAGACGAATCCAAGTATGAAAACTCTATGAATTTTTTTTCATTCTCTGTAACATATAAAAGAACTGCTAAATTTTTCAGAAAAAAAAAATCGTTTTTTAACACGAGCGAAAAAAATGCAGAACAATTTTTTTTTCTCTGTAAGGATCGTCATTCCATTCAGTTATATATGATGCAGAGTAAATTTACTTCTCATTGAAATGAATCGTCTCTTTATCGAGGCACAGTATTAATTTAAATGATAAAATTTCATTTTCGTTCGCATTTGCATGTTTCAAAGTTACCAGCATCGAATGAATAATTTTTCATTAATTGCATTCACAACTTTGGATGTTACTCAACGGATTTATTTTGCGAACCATACAGTACAGTTTTATCCTTTTTACGTGCACCTCCAGGAAAACCTGGAATGTAGATTAAGAACTTATACGCAAACTTGAAGAAAGATAAGCAAGAAATGCCTTTACATTAGAGCCAAATTGAATTCGTTGGGAAACGCTTTAAAGAGTTTCGTGCAATTTGCGCTGGGCAAAAATCGAAAGTCTCGAATAATCAATTAGGATTTGTGATCGAAAGTGTGGTCATTTACACGAACTCTTTAAATTTTCATAGTCTCTAGAGAAAAATCTCAAAAAACTTGAGCTTATTGTTAGAGGCTTCAGGGGAACCTACTCTAGGATCACCCGGAGTTGAAAGGTGCAGAAAATAATCCCTTGCTGAAATCCCCCCTCAGAAGCTAGTCCATTGTTCTGCACGAAGTCTGGGAGGAAATGGGCCGGGTTTTCCCTACCGATGCATCGGAAATTGCAACTGGGTGCCAGAAATGCAGCCAGTCTGCATAATTTTCTCTCCCCCTCCCGAATTTCGCTCTATGCAAAAAATGCATATAGTTCTTGATTTCGCTGGTACTTTCGTCCTTCCGTTCGGAGGGGTGGAACAGGTGCGTATCAGTACTGCGTTGCGATGAAAGAATCTTCATTTTATTTATTTATATTTTGCTCAGCTGCCAAAATTTTGCGGCTGTCACTCATTGGCAACGGAAGAATTTTTCAGAATCGTGGTTTTACAATACCTGGAAGAATTTGAGACTCTTGGGGTGTTTTATTTCCTGGCCAAAGACGAATTTGCGACTCAGCTAAATTATGTGTCGGTGCCCAATGCATGTTTTCTGCAAGATTGGAGATTTTCATGACTGCCATAGCTATTTTTTTCGTGATTCTGGAATAATATTGGTACTGTACATTCACTTGAATAAAGAATGAGGGGCAAGGATTTTGCCGTCTTGGATCACGCAATGAAACCGCGGAATTGTTGCCAAATGGAATCGCGGAAACATTTGGCTTGCATTCGAAATAGAATTTCGCTGGAACCCGGAATTTTTTTTTTTTTAGAAAGAAATCTCTTCTTTCACTGGCATTACACAACTTTCTACGGCTGAAGTCTGTCGGTGAATAAAATCGACTCTTGCATGTACATTGACACCAAAAGGGTTTCCTTGCTGGATCTTCATAGAAATAATATTTTTTATCAAATGCGAACAGACACAATGATCACTATTTGTGACGACTGTATTTTTATGTCCGAAAGTAAATCATTTTATTTTTTTTATTCGTCAAAAAGAAAGGGAACCATCGACTCGAAATCGTTTTTCCAGGTCGAGACTTCGTTCGCTGAAGGAAAAGTTTCTACGAGTATTAGTCAGAAGTTTTTTTTCTTTCAATCTAGTGCTTCTTTCTTTACAGATCATTATTTGATCTTTTTTTTACTGCTAATAAAGTTTTTCCTTACTTAGTATTCAATGGAGAAAAGACATACAGTCCAAAGTACGTCCCTTCTTTATTGTAAAACGAAATGTGTCTTCCACATTTGGGATTTCCGTGAATTTTAAGGAACTATGAGTCCACTCAAATACTGTTATTTATTAAATTGAGCAATGTTTTTATTAAATTTTTTCCAGACAACCATGTTCCAATCGAAAAACTGTAATCTTCGTCATTTTTTGCTGGTGCTGCCGAGTGTGGCGGTGTTTTGAAATCGATGAGGAAGAATTTTCCCGGGTCAGTTGAATAATTTCATAAGAAAATGAAGGAACATTTTTTTTTCGAAGTCTTCCCAGGGGTTTGTAGGTCTCCAGCGCTAAGAAATTTGATTCTCACAGATTCTATTCCAAGTATCAGTCAAACTCTTTTTTAAGAATGGTGATCAGGTGCCTCAACCCGAATGATTTAGCACCGCAAATAATCGGATATTCAAAATTGTATACCGTAAATTTTAATAAGAAAGATTTTAAAATGAATAAAAATGATACTCCCAGGATTCTGTTAGAATAATATCAATGAGAAAGAAACAAAGCTGCTAATTTTGAAAATTTAAGGCATAATTGAAGCGTTTTCACGCCGAAGTAGAGGAAAACTCGCATTTATTAGAAACGTGTGTTTATAATGATTTGGAATCCAGAGTTCTGCAGCACCAACAAAACTTTCCAAGAATCCCTCACATTTATTTTTTCCTCGATATATCTCACCAAATCGTAAAACGAGGGGCTTCATATATCTTGACCGAACAAGGGCGATTTGAAGAGGCACGGAACGAAGCGTTGTACAAGGCAAAAGAAGAGGGGTTCATTAGCATCAAAAGGATTATTCCAGATGACTTCGAGGTAGTATATGTATTTATATATATTTTTTAAATGCTTTATACTTGTTCGGCGTGACTCGAGCGAGCCTAATTTCGGAAAAAAAATATGCATTAACCTTTTCTAAACTAAGGCGTGGGGGTCGTGTTTGTCTTTCGCGACTGAGCATCGTTAGCCAGGCGAAGGAGGCGTGAAATTCCGCTGGGACGAGCGAAACTAATGACACTGGAAGCCTTCGTGGCATCCGGTGTAACAATCGGCAATGGGATTACACGACGAGGTCTCTATAAATATATATATACGATATTATGCAAGACTTTCAAAGTTTATGGAAGCCGATATATTGAGGTCAATCACTTCTGCAGTGCAATAATACCCGCCTATTTTCTTTAGAGATCGACTGCTTCGGATTAGTACAGTATTGCCAATCCTTGCGAAGTACCGAGGTTTGAGCAAGGTTCACTCGGGACACACAAAGCTTTTCTCTGCAAAAATCGACGCGTACCGATGAAATACATTTCCTTTGGACAATTGTTTTTAGAAAAAAAGTACATATTTTATGCTAAGAAGAAAAACTCGCACAGTGTCATGTTCTCGGTCATTTGTATTGTGACACACTCGCTATTACGAAAACGGGTGGATTTCAGCAAGTTATAAACATAAAAATACGTGATAGCAGTGTTTGGCGAGGGAAAGGGAGCTAATGCTGTGTGAAAACTTTCGAGGATCATCCGATAAGTTGCACTTTTTTTGCAGGTGAGGAAAGAAAGGTGGCATTTTTGACCGACCAACAGAAGCTTGTGAATTTCAGCTAGTTGGAAACGTATAATCATTAAATTTTTGCGACGGATGACGGTATAAGAAGGAGCAAATATTCCGCAAATCTTCAGTAAAATCCTTTTTTTTTTTAGTATGATCTCCACGCAGTGTCTGTCCGGAATAGCTTATGAAATCTGGTGGAAAAATGTTTGAGTGATATTTATTTTTTTAAGCTTCGAACCTCAAAAACTGATTTTGTTTAGAAACAAATGAAATTATAATAACGCACGTATGTTTTCGCTGTTCTCTCGCTGCGTACGCTGCAAAACTTGATGCCTGGCGCTGGTTTCATGGCCATCAGCTCTGATTGCTGATTGTTGAAGAATCTACCAGATTTTTGAAAATTAATGAACAGGTATTGATACGAAGAGGGACGAAGATCGGAATTTTTGACCTCCTGTGGTGTGATTGACCCCTTTGGCAAGACGGACGATTGTCATTTGCTGCGATCGTGATGCTTCACGCAGCGAATGCGGAATTCTTTCAGAAACGCATCGCAGTGCTGATCGATGTCCTGGATTGTTTCTGAATCCGTTTCACGCCCATTTTCTGTATTTTTTTTCTGGTACTTTTTGTTATATTTTTCAATTTAGCTCGTTGCCTCTATTGTACAAGAGTTTCGTGAGGCTGTTAGCAAGAGATTCATGCATGACGAGAATTGTCTTTTTTTTTGTGCTCTCGATGAGAGAAGGGATGGTTATTAATCTTGTAGAATTATGGAAGAGGATGCTTTTTCCATTTCGAGATACGTTTTCCTTTTCTTTAGAAACTGCTTATTTAGACATTTCCCCGACTTTTTCAACATTTTATCTCGCCTGAAATTTTAGTTTTTTAGATGTTTTCTCGTATTTATGATCGACAGGTACATACAGATGGTGAACTCATTTGAAACTCTTTTTTTTCTCTCGTGGATCCACCAGTTCGACGTGGCGTCAATCCTAAAAATATTTTCACAGTTTTTTGAGTCAATCATTGAATCAGTGAATCAATTAAGCAACATCAATTTCCGATTCTAGTGACGACACACATTTCCTTGGGAAGAGCTTTTGGATGGATTGTGCAAAACTTGAGTCACGAAGAATAAAGGTAAATCTTCGGTACATTTAGTGTAACGTCTCAAGTGCACAAAGTTTTAAAGCTTAGACTATAAAGAAGTGCTCAGACCAAATTTGCTTTAGGCAATTCGGCACTCTGACTCGCATCGACCTGAAGAATTTTAATAATCTGTCATTTAACAGCTGCTGAAATCATGTTATTAATAAAAGAATATTTCGTCACGCGGAAATTGGCGTACAGTAAACAAGAACAATTTTGGTATTTAAAAAAAAAAGATTTCTAGGGTTTACCAGCTTGTCGAGATTGAGTACCGTAGACGTAGAATGCCATTTTCCTCTTCCTTTTGTTCTTTCTAAACTAGGTCCTTGGTTTCTGAATAATATTTTCCTCGATTTTAGACGAGAAAGCGATGTCACGATTCTGGTGGACAAGGCGCCGCGGGAGTTGACACGAGGCGTCGAAAGTTGACCCTTTTTTATCGCCACGATTCTTTTTTTCCTACTCCACGTTGCCTTTATTTATCTTTGCTTCAGACGGATTCCTGTGGACACTTGAATCCAATTTTTCTCTTACTGCAAAGTATTTATTTTCCTGAAGCTGTGTTCCGGAGCGACAGAACACCCTTTCCGCTCCTATCGGTGCCGTTTCGTGCTCGTTTCCGGCTGGAGGTGGTTGTTATTTTTTTCTTCTACAATTACAGCACCATAGTGTGATGCAATGGGAACAGAAATCGCATTTGATTTCCGGACCCGATGTATGTGTTGTATTTGTTTCCTAGTGAGTCTCTTAAAGAAATCAAAGGGAATCAAGGTGTGCAGATTATTATTTTGTGCAGCAAAATGAAAACGGACTTCATCTTCAGCATTAATCGCCCTACGCAGGGAATTAAATTTTGTTTTGTTTGCCATGCTCCCAGATTAACTTCTTTGTGTGCAAAAATACTAAGTCACTGAATCTGAAACAGTTCCATCGCTGGTAGACTAGTAAAGCTGAAGGCTGACAATTTCAATTTTTTTCAACTTTCGTAAAATGCGAGTATGCGAGATGGGTGTTAGGAATTGCTCATTAAAAAATTTTCGGCGTTTCCAACTTTCAGACAGTCCCTTGCTTTCCTTTCACGGCTTCGAGGTTCGCAGGCGAGAGATTTTGCAACTCATTGGGGATGTTGAGCAGTGACAATCGGGTTTGAGCCTTCGTACTAATGGTTTGAAGGTAATGGTTGCTTGACAGCGCGACACCTATGTGCTGAAGCGTAAATTAATCACGGATGCTAAACTTTTGTTTAAAACAGATCACCGTCCTTCTCGAAAGCTTCGTCCTTCAGATTTTTTTTTTTCGATTCATGTTCTGGTTACACTGATATTTTCCATGCAGTATTTTTTTTAGTGTTCCGGGAGAAATTTTCCAATCAGAAAATTTGGGATTCTATTATATTTACTTTTTTGGAATTCTTTTTCAACGATTCGAATATGCAGAAGTACAAAAGATATTTTTGGCTGCGGAAATGCTTCGTTCCGAATTTATGTTTCCTCTAATGCCATACGCTTTTTTTAATTTTGCAGAAATATTTGAGCGTTTTTATACGAGGGTATAAAGGCTTTCAACTATTTTGAAGTTTAGGGATCCCTCGTGCATGACCACTACTAGAAAATGTTGGGCCCATTCGAAAAAAACAATTTTTGAGAAACTGAATTCAATTGAAAGATTATTAGATTTAGGTTTAATTTAAGTCAACATTCAAAATGTATAAGGTTTTTATTTTTGAATAACGGAATTTACTCGAATACCGCGCGCCCTCGAGTATGACGCACACTTCAGTTTTTGGCATGCAATTTACCAACAAATGTATCCCCGCATAGACGAACACTCAAGTTTTACATCGTTGAAAATCGAATTTTTCTTTTTAAAAAAGATTAATTTTAAATTTGAAAATATTATACAGAAGTATAAGAAGATGCATCAATTTAACTGAATTTGAGCCAAACAAAATTCCCTTTTCATTATTCGCACCTACAAATTAATCACTAATATGGCTCCCACCACTAATTTCCTAATTTTTTGCTTCAGAAAATGTATACCCGCCTACCAAGCGCACCGCCCCTCGATTTTGCAAAGGTGCGCGTTGTATACTCGAGTAAATACTATATTATATTTATTTTTGAAATACAGTAAATGTATCTTTCAGTCACGATGATGAAGTGCGCGTTTCACTTGAGGATTGATTTTCAGTCAAATTTTCGACTGCAAATTTGAAGAACGCGTATTTTACGCGTGTGGTACGAAAAAAATAATAATGTATAGTTGACTCAATAGCCGTTTTAGCGCGCGGGGATAGCTTTCAAGAGGCATATTGCGCAAGTCTCGGTCTGGATCATAAAATAATTGACTGATGGCAGTTTACATAGTCGACCGCGCAGGTCGTTGGCGGATTGGGGCCTCAACTTTGTTTGCCATGTTCCGATGCCACTCAAAGTGTCGAGTCATTGGCAACAGCGGAAATTGATCCGTCAATTAACGAAATATCCTCGAAAGTCCTTGAATTCATTGAAACTGCGTCGATGTGGAAGAACGATGCTTGCGTCACATTTTCAATGGGGGTCTCTAGTTTATTCCCTCTCTTCATTCGATCCACACAAAAAAATAATAATTATCCTCGAAAGTCCTTGAATTCATTGAAACTGCGTCGATGTGGAAGAACGATGCTTGCGTCACATTTTCAATGGGGGTCTCTAGTTTATTCCCTCTCTTCATTCGATCCACACAAAAAAATAATAATTCTTTTCTCTCAACGTGGCTCCACTTGTGGGTCCTACGAGAGTAAAAAGGACTCGCTTTTTGCGCAGTCATTCTTGGGACTTTGCAGACACATGCAAGGGGCGAACCGAATAATGTGTGCTTTTTTTTCAGATGAAAATGCTTTTGAAGTACTGTGTATGCTTGAAACGCAATTATTTGTCGAAAATTTTGGATAGCAAAGCATTCAAAAATGTTAGTCGAGGCCGCTTTTTGGAAGGCTCGGAAGTACATTTCCATTTTGTGAAGTATTCGAGTACGGAATGCTCCTTCACAAATATCGTACTTTTTTAAAAGTATTTTGAAAGGATGAATGGCCGTAATCCGAACCTGAAAAGAATTGCAATTGACCACAATAAATGACATTCGAAACTTCACTTGAGAGTGAAGTTGAGTTTTCCGACGGATTTCGGAGCTTTTAAAGTTTATTTCGGCGGAATAAACGTCGTCGTGCAAAGCCAATTGCTTTATACTTTTTCAAACAACTGAATACATCTTTTTCTCACATCGAGAAGTGCAATGACGTTTTCTAATGAATAGCGATTGTCGCGTCGCCAGTTATTCAATCGGTTTTTTTTTGCGATTTCAAAAAGACTTGTTTTATTTCTAGCATTCCCTTCCAATACTGAAAAAATAAATTCGAGCTTTACTGTAGCACCTTTCACGTAAACTAAGGATGCTTTTTTTCCTTTTAGGAAATAATCTGCGTGTAACTTTGACTCAGACAGGTTTGAATAATAAAGAATGAATTAAAAAGTTTCGCAACGCTCTTGAATCCAATTTTTCTCTTACTGCAAAGTATTTATTTTCCTGAAGCTGTGTTCCGGAGCGACAGAACACCCTTTCCGCTCCTATCGGTGCCGTTTCGTGCTCGTTTCCGGCTGGAGGTGGTTGTTTTTTTTTCTTCTACAATCACAGCACCATAGTGTGATGCAATGGGAACAGAAATCTCATTCGATTTCCGGACCCGATGTATTTTTTGTATTTGTTTCCTAGTGAGTCTCTTGAAGAAATCAAAGGGAATCAAGGTGTGCAGATTAATATTTTGTGCAGCAAAATGAAGGCGGACTTCATCTTCAGCATTAATCGCCCTACGCAGGGAATTAAATTTTGTTTTGTTTGCCATGCTTCCAGATTAACTTCTTTGTGTGCAAAAATACTAAGTCACTGAATCTGAAACAGTTCCATCGCTGGTAGACCAGTAAAGCTGAAGGCTTACAATTTCAATTTTTGTCAACTTCCGTAAAATGCGAGTATGCGAGATGGGTGCTAGGAACTGCTCATTAAAAATTTTTCGACGTTTCCAACTTTCAGACAGTCCCTTGCTTTCCTTTCACGGCTTCGAGGTTCGCAGGCGAGAGATTTTGCAACTCATTGGGGATGTTGAGCAGTGACAATCGGGTTTGAGCCTTCGTACTAATGGTTNTTCGGCGTTTCCAACTTTCAGACAGTCCCTTGCTTTCCTTTCACGGCTTCGAGGTTCGCAGGCGAGAGATTTTGCAACTCATTGGGGATGTTGAGCAGTGACAATCGGGTTTGAGCCTTCGTACTAATGGTTTGCGGGATGTTGACTGATTCCATGCGTTCGCCGTTTCGCACGTAGTTGTCCGTGGTGCCGTCGTAATGATCCTTAAGTGGGAAGGTGTTTTGTTACCTAATGCTCTCTAGAAGGTACTTGAAAGAAAGGTACGTTCTCTGGGTACGATTTTTTACATTTGTATGAATGTAGAGTCAGCTTAGATTGCCGCTGCGAATCCTACTATTGTACCGAGTTCCTTCGCTCGCCGCGCCTGCGCAACAGCGCAAATGCGGAAGGTAATGGTTGCTTGACAGCGCGACACCTATGTGCTGAAGCGTAAATTAATCACGGATGCTAAACTTTTGTTTAAAACAGATCACCGTCCTTCTCGAAAGCTTCGTCCTTCAGATTTTTTTTTTCGATTCATGTTCTGGTTACACCGATATTTTCCATGCAGTGTTTTTTTTATTGTTCCGGGAGTAATTTTCTAATCAGAAATTTGGGATTCTATTATATTTATTTTTTTGGGAATTCTTTTTCAACGATTCGAATATGCAGAAGTACAAAATATATTTTCGGCTGCGAAAATGCTTCGCTCCGAATCTCTTTTTCCTCTAATGCCATACGCTTTTTTTTAATTTTTCAGAAAAATGTGAACGTTTTTTATACGAGGGTATAAAGGCAAGGCTTTCAACTATTTTGAAGTTCAGGGGTCCCTCGTGCATGAATCACTTCTAGAAAATGTTGGGTCCATTCGAAATAAACAATTTTTTAGAAACTGAATTCAATTGAAAGATTATTAGATTTAGAGGTTCAATTTAAGTCAATATTCAAAATTTATAAGGTTTTCATTTTTGAATAACGGAATTTAATCGAATACCGCGCGCCCTCGAGTATGACGCACATTTCAGTTTTTGGCATGCAATTTACCAACAAATGTATCCCCGAATGGACAAACACTCAAGTTTTACATCGTTGAAAATCGAATTTTTATTTTAAAAAAGATTAATTTTAAATTTAAAAATATTATAAAGAAGTATAAGAAGATGCATCAATTTAACTGAATTTGAGCCAAACAAAATTCCCTTTTCATTATTCGCACCTACAAATTAATCACTTATATGGCTCCCACCACTAATTTCCTAATTTTTTGCTTCAGAAAATTTATACCCGCGTACCACGCGCACCGCCCCTCGATTTTGCAAAGGTGTTGTATACTCGAGTAAATGCTATATTATATTTATTTTTGAAATACAGCATATGTATCTTTCAGTCAAGATGATGAAGTGCACGTTTCACTTGAGGATTGATTTTCAGTCAAATTTTCGACTGCAAATTTGAAGAACGCGTATTTTACGCGTGTGGTACGAAAAAAATAATAATGTAGTTGACTCAATAGCCGTTTTAGCGCGCGGGGATAGCTTTCAAGAGGCATATTGCGCAAGTCTAGGTCTGGATCATAAAATAATTGACTGATGGCAGTTTAGATAGTCGACCGCGCAGGTCGTTGGCGGATTGGGGCCTCAACTTTGTTTGCCATGTTCCGATGCCACTCAAAGTGTCGAGTCATTGGCAACAGCGGAAATTGATCCGTCAATTAACGAAATATCCTCGAAAGTCCTTGAATTCATTGAAACTGCGTCGATGTGGAAGAACGATGCTTGCGTCACATTTTCAATGGGGGTCTCTAGTTTATTCCCTCTCTTCATTCGATCCACACAAAAAAATAATAATAACGTCTTTTCTCTCAACGTGGCTCCACTTGTGGGTCCTACGAGAGTAAAAAGGACTCGCGTTTTGCGCAGTCATTCTTGGGACTTTGCAGACACATGCAAGGGGCGAACCGAATAATGTGTGCTTTTTTCCGATGAAAATGCTTTTGAAGTACTGTGTATGCTTGAAACGCAATTATTTGTCGAAAATTTCGGATAGCAAAGCATTCAAAAATGTTAGTCGAGGCCGCTTTTTGGAAGGCTCGGAAGTACATTTCCATTTTGTGAAGTATTCGAGTACGGAATGCTCCTTCACAAATATCGTACTTTTTTTAAAGTATTTTGAAAGGATGAATGGCCGTAATCCGAACCTGAAAAGAGTTGCAATTGACCACAATAAAAGACATTCGAAACTTCACTTGAGAGTGAAGTTGAGTTTTCCGACGGATTTCGGAGCTTTTAAAGTTTATTTCGGCGGAAAAAACGTCGTCGTGCGAAGCCAATCGCTTTATACTTTTTCAAACAACTGAATACATCTTTTTCTCACATCGAGAAGTGCAATGACGTTTTATAATGAATAGCGATTGTCGCGTCGCCAGTTATTCAATCGGTTTTTTTTTTTTGCGATTTCAAAAAGACTTGTTTTATTTCTAGCATTCCCTTCCAATACTGAAAAAATAAATTTGAGCTTTACTGTAGCACCTTTCACGTAAACTAAGGATGCTTTTTTTCCTTTTAGGAAATAATCTGCGTGTAACTTTGACTCAGACAGGTTTGAATAATAAAGAATGAATTAAAAAGTTTCGCAACGCAACGGTAACGGTTGTTGGAGTATTTCTCCCTCGTCTCCATATCCGAAAAGCCTTTCTTTTCAACACCACGGGTCGAATGTTTTAATGGAAAGAAGAAATTAATAATTGGGTGTAGGAACTTGGTGAAATGCCGTGTACGTAAGCTGCAAGCGATCACGGAAGTCGAAGTGCCGTAATATCCCCGGCGTTGAGCAACGCCGGGGACGCCGCGGCGTCCCCGGGAATATGCGGGCGCCGCCACGACGAAGTAACCCCAGGAGCCCGATTTATCAAGTTACCCAGGGTTAATACACTTTCCGAAAGTACCTTGGCGATGCCCTTGGGCAAGGAGACCTTGCGATGAAAGGCCATTTGCAATCTTCGGGACTTTGAGAGTAATGGGGTTCGATGGAGGGGCAGCGCCGGCGAAATTAGGCAATTATGGTGTCGAGCGAATTATTGCAGTCAGTACTGAGCCTTTGTCTCTATTTTCCGATTTGAAAGAAAAAGGAGCTCTGGTCGTCTAATATCATCAATTTATGTTATTGCGGGTTGCTGGTCTCGGTCCCAGTCGAACCTCATGCTGAAGTGCCGCGTTATTTGTTGTACAAATAATGGCACGTAGTTGGTCTGTCTTAGCGCCAATGTTTCCGATGTCCTGCTGAGGTATATACCGCGGAGGAAGAAAAACGTATGAAGCCATCGAATAGAGTACTTGTTCCTGAATCACGTTTTAATCTTAGGTGGTTGATCTCAACATCAATAATGCTTTGGCTCGGACAAAGAAAGAGCAGGTTTCAGTGCTCATTTGAAAGGGTGTTCTGAGCATCAATATAGAGATGCTGGCACTGGCCATAAATATGCTATTGAATTTATCGATCGAGTGGAAGCAGTTGACCCAATCAATGCAGTTGACTCTGAAATATAAATTACCTATTCTTTTCGGAATTTTACTTTTAACCTTCGCACGAAACAAAAGCAGGTGCGATTTTATGTAATATCAGGGCAGTTATTTCATCAAGTACGAATGTGTTCTGTGTACTGGACTATAAAAGCCATTTACGCGGAAAAAATTCTCCCTGGGATATGTTTTTATTCAATTTCTTACTGCTTGCGAATTATTAAAAGATTGAATAAGGTACGTGTGATTAGGACAGCCCTTGATAATTCGACCTTTCCCAAGAAAAAAAGGCATTAATCATGAAAATTGAGAAGAAAATATGTTTCCAGAATTGATTCGATGTACTGCAACCGTAGATTCAAGTGTTCGTCGAGTTCAGAATGTTTACGTTCTTCGTGATTTTACCACTTTCTCGTTATGACATGACAGTGATTGCTTACCAACCAGTAATTCCCAGTGTGATTGATGGAAATTTAGAACGTATTTTTTCGTACTGAATTCATCCCGAAATTTTTATTCAATGAGCATTCAACATGCAGATTTTCAGCACCTCCCCGCGAATTTTTTTTCATTGGAAGGCATGTACATTTTCTCCTTTTGGTTAATTACTGCGATATCCAGAATAATGCAGTTGTCGGTTGAGGAAGGAGTTCCGTGGCTTTCGCACTCGGGATTTTTAAAATGAGCCTTTCTTAATCGCACCGCTTTTGTAATTACTCGGCCAAACTGGGCTCTGACTGTAATTTCCTTCTTTGCCTCTCTTGTTTTTCTTACTTTCTTGTATTTATTTTATTGTTGCTTTACCTCGTGAAGACGAAAGGGGTGAAACGATCACGGTGTGATTTTCGCTTTACGCACCTGTTGCTGCAACAAACGACGCGACCCCGAAAGCGAATCCGCGCCACCCGCGGAGAAGCCCGTGGTTGCACAGTAAATCGGGAGTCCGGAACTGTTGCACTTTTCTCCCGCGACACTTTTTTGTCTCTTCTTTTCTTCTTGCTCACTTGTACATTGACGAGGATCGGTGAATCGTTTTCGTCACTCACATGTTGTCTACCTCGAACGAAACAAAAAAGCCGAATTCAGTCGAGCATGAAAAACCTTTGGCTCGGATGACCGAACGTTGGCGAGAGGAGGAGAAAAAAAATACTTGGAGGATATAAATAACAAAACCCCTGTGGGGAGTGAACTGGGATCTATTTCTTACTTTTTTTTGGCTTTGTGTTTTTTTTTTCGGTGAGCAAGACCCATGGGTCTTTTCTAAAATGTATTGCTTTCATGCTGGATTGGGGATCCGAAAAAGCGAGCCGTGAAATCGTTGTTGATGGTCACTCTCGATTTTGGAACCGCCAGGAGTCGGAAATTGTTATTTGCTGTGAATCCCTGATGACTGTTCATTTTTCCTCGTCTATTTTGGTTCTTGCCCTTATTGTGTCGAAGTGTATTGTGGCCACTTATAATTGGAATGCGATCCGAGATATATTTTCTTGCCTGTGGCCGAAGGTTCTAAATGTCAGAATTCGAGAGAACGAGCCTAATAATTCTTTCGTTCATCATGTTGAATTTAATGTTGCCTTTCCCTTGTCTATAATTAGTAGTCAGATACACCTCACGAAGTAAATTTGTTTTTCTATGTAATAAAATCAATGGGTGGATTTTATAAAAAAAATATCTGCATGATCGAATTATGTCTATGAATGTAATTGTGATACAGTAATTTGGGCATCGAGGATTTTGTGCACTTGCAGGTAAACAAATCACTTTGATTCTCCAGACAATTACTTATAATGTTTTCTTTATTCTCAAAGTGTATAAGTGTTAGGTCTGATTTTTACATATATAAAAACCAATCCGCATCTTTCTTTCGTAGCATTTAAAGATTAAAGTGCTACTAATGAACCTTAATGAGTGTTAAGAACCCTATGTTTTTAATCTCATGTTATAATATTTTTTTAAGACCCAAAGAAACCTTTCCGAAATTTTACGAACGGAATACAATTTTAAAACTTTATTAGACAAGGCATAAAAATTGTAAGTTTCCCGATTTTAACTCTTTACTGACAACGCATTTAGGTCTGTTCGTTGCCGAGTTTTAATACTCGTCAAGTCATCAACCTTAACAACTGTAATTATCGGGACTTCCCGATTGACGAAAGCTGAAATTTTCAATTGTTAGTCAAATTGTGCTGAACAAGAAGCAGTCTTCGATTTTATGAGCAGAGATGTTGAAATTCCGAAATTTTTTCGTTAAGTTTTCGCACTCTTTTCAAGAAAACTGATGGAGCAATGCTTTGAAGGCCCTCGAAGATACCACGTGAAATTACCCGCAGAAAAAGTGAATTGTCTAGCTGTTCACTAATAATTTCGCAAAAATGTTCCAAGAGATAAAATCGGAGGAATGAATGATGACTGTTGAAATGCATCTGAGACTGCATCAGTTTCAGAATATCAAATTCAAGTCTACGCTTCTGTGTTGCCCATCGTGAAGGAATCTCAGCTGGTCATTACCTGGCCGCCGGCAACAGGAACCCCTTTTTCCGCGGGCTCGACTTCTTTCCTCACCTGTCCTCTGGTGTCTTGTTCTGTCTAGTTTCTTTCCTTTTTTGCCATAGGTTCATTCACATCTTTCATTCGGTTTATTCAACGCAGTCTGGAGTCGAAAAAAAGGAACTCCGTGCGCTTGAATGGACAGGAACGAAAAACTGAAGTCCCGCGAAAGGATTTGATCCACGACTCTTTCGGTGAACTGCGGGGTGACTTCTTTTCGTCGCCGAATGCCGCGTTTTTATACGCATTTTAATTTTTAATTTTTTTTGGGTGGGGGGTTTGGTGTAAGTTAGAGGGAAGTTGCGAAAGGAAGGGAGGGTTTTTTGAAGCCAAGGCTGTTGTTCACTTCGTGCTGTTTTGTGTGTATGGCACGGCGTCGGTTCGAAAATTGTTTCACCTTCAGCGAAAAACCACAAGAATCGTTTGAAGCAGAAAAGGGTTTTCGCAAGTTCCAAGGGAGTAAAATCCTTCAGATTTTGCTCGGATATATCTTGCAGATACATCCATTCTTTTGTGCATAGGTTCGTCTTGCGTGTCGCGGATATTCGACAATAATTGCCACACAGAGCACAAAAAATTCCGTTGATTCGCTGCAAAATATAGCGTCTGGTGGTTTTTTTTTTTTTAACGGGATGGAACATATTGTGAGGGAGATTTTTGATATTCGAATGAAATTATGAAGTACTATTAAAATGTGCCTTGATTGTTTTGGCGGTGGGGAATATTGTTTTGCGGAGTCTTCAAGGCAAAATTAATTATAATGAGAGACGATAAGTTTGACGAGGAATTTTAATTTAGGCAATTCTTGCTACTGTTGTGAACGAAAGGAATATTTTAAACTTAACAATGCAGAGAGTAATTTCGTCTCATTTTCAAGATTTTTTCATGTTCGTGGTACTAGTGGTAGGGCTTTTTCAGAGGCTGGAATTTTTCAAGGAACACGTTGCGAAAACCTCTAAAGAATCTTCAGTCTTTGAATGCCGCATTATTACAAACGCCAAGACAATTTAGAAAATGGCCTCAAAGGTGAAAAGATCGGGACTTATTTATTCAAAGAATTCCAGTGGTCTGGAAAAAATTGACGGGGAAAACCGGGAAAATCCGAACATTTTAAACCTCGTGACAGCTCCAAACGGCGCAATCATAATCTACAGTTTTCTGATTGATGAATAAGACATTTTGACCTCATAAAAATGTATTCTCCAGACACTAAATCCATGAAAATATCAATTCCGATTATCAAAAAGGGGCTGTTTATATAATTTTTTCACAGTACAGTTGCAAAACTAAAAAATTAGCGTTCTACAAAATAAAAAGTTCGACTATGGCACTTCATGTTTTTATAGAACTTTGTCTTGGGAGGTACACCGGCACAAGTTCGCAAAACACTACTGTACAGTACTTGCAAACCTTCCATTAATGCGCCAGCTCATGGCCACACAGAGAATCGTTTTTAAACATATACCCAAGTTTCAGGAGCAGGGGAAAAACACGCAACTGAGGAAAATAAAAATTGTTCGTATGCCCGCAGGGTAAATCGCCCAGAGTATTTATTATTTTCTCTAGCATCCACATTATTTGAATGCGTCTACCGCTTTCTGCGATGATTTGCCCATAGGGGCTTTTCGAGACGCTTGTCTAAGATGGCATGGAGATATGAAAAGGAAAGGAGGGTTGAAGGAAAAAGAAAATCTGTTTCGTGGGACAATTCGCAGGGTTTCCAATGATAGCTGCTTTCATTCCAGAGGTTCGGAATGATCGAAGTCTTCAGGATTTTATGGCATCTTTTCGAAAAATGGAATCTCGATGGCATTTTCAAGGACACATTACCCTTTGCATAAAATTTTCATGGACTTTTTCGTCTTTGATGTACTATTTAATGAGATGGAGCGGGTATTTCTTACCGCCGAGGTCGATGAAAGCGTTTTCTTGTGTTGTAATGGATTTTTCGACCGGATTTTGAGGATATTAACATGGGTACTGTACAATATTTATGTATCCAAATATTTGGGAATACGTCGGTGCATCTACAAAAAAAAAGACCTGAGCCAGAAAATGAACTTGTTTTTTTTTCATTCCACCGTGGGAATGAGTTAAACTCTTAAAATAAGGCATGAGAGATTTTCTGGAAAATTAATTCGGGGAAACGTTTCCTTTCCTGAACTCAGAGCTACAGCTGGAAAGTCAAATTCGGTCTTCTAACAATCATCTCTATGTTTCTTGAATAATTTCCTCAATTGCCCCTGAACAGCTTCAGAAATGGCACAAAAACAATGCTTCCTCTTTTTCGAAACATTCAAAAAGTATTTGCTCGGAGTTGCATTAATTTTTCTTTGTTCTGTATTCTCTGCGGATAATGCAGGATTTCATATTTGTATTTAATATATTTGAAGCTATAAAAATGGGTATTCATTATCCAAATTTATGCATTTTGGGAATACGTCGGTGATGAAAAGTTTTTCGAAAAAAAAAAAAGATCTGAGCCAGCAAATTGAACAGGCTTACCATTTTTTTTTCATTTAACCCTGGAAATGAGTCCTACTTTTAAAATAAGCCATGAGAGCTTAAATGGAAAATACATTCGGAGAAACGTTTCCTCTCCTAAACTCGGAGCTACCGCTTAAGAAAATGGATTCGTTTTTCTACTAATTATCTCTATGTTTCTGGAATAATTTTTTTCACTTGCCCCTGAACTGCTTCAGAAATGGCACAAAAAATACTTCCCCACCTTTGAAACATTAAAAAATGATTAGCTTTGTGTTTCATTAATTTTTTCTTTCTTCTGTATTCTCTAAATGATGAAGGATTTCGTATTTGTATTTTTTAAAAAACGTCTCCACAGTGCCGAGTGAGTTCTTTTCTTCTATTTTTTTTTTTGAAAATGCGTAGAAATGTTCGGAATTTCTTGGCTATGATTCGGCTCTCGGCCGGCGGAATGTAAGAAGTTGGTAAGGCTCTTTCTTGTGTGATGGAGGCTTTTCTTGAGTGACGTGAGCCCTGGAGTGANATTATTTGAATGCGTCTACCGCTTTCTGCGATGATTTGCCCATAGGGGCTTTTCGAGACGCTTGTCTAAGATGGCATGGAGATATGAAAAGGAAAGGAGGGTTGAAGGAAAAAGAAAATCTGTTTCGTGGGACAATTCGCAGGGTTTCCAATGATAGCTGCTTTCATTCCAGAGGTTCGGAATGATCGAAGTCTTCAGGATTTTATGGCATCTTTTCGAAAAATGGAATCTCGATGGCATTTTCAAGGACACATTACCCTTTGCATAAAATTTTCATGGACTTTTTCGTCTTTGATGTACTATTTAATGAGATGGAGCGGGTATTTCTTACCGCCGAGGTCGATGAAAGCGTTTTCTTGTGTTGTAATGGATTTTTCGACCGGATTTTGAGGATATTAACATGGGTACTGTACAATATTTATGTATCCAAATATTTGGGAATACGTCGGTGCATCTACAGTGTTTTAAAAAAAAAAAAAAAGACCTGAGCCAGAAAATGAACTTGTTTTTTTTTCATTCCACCGTGGGAATGAGTTAAACTCTTAAAATAAGACATGAGAGATTTTCTGGAAAATTAATTCGGGGAAACGTTTCCTTTCCTGAACTCAGAGCTACAGCTGGAAAGTCAAATTCGGTCTTCTAACAATCATCTCTATGTTTCTTGAATAATTTCCTCAATTGACCCTGAACTGCTTCAGAAATGGCACAAAAACAATGCTTCCCCTTTTTCGAAACATTCAAAAAGTATTTGCTCGGAGTTGCATTAGTTTTTCTTTGTTCTGTATTCTCTGCTGGGTAATGCAGGATTTCATATTTGTATTTAATATATTTGAAGCTATAAAAATGGGTACTCATTATCCAAATTTATGCATTTTGGGAATACGTCGGTGATGAAGAGTTTTTCGAAAGGAAAAGATCTGAGCCAGAAAATTGAACAGGCTTACCATTATTTTTCATTTAACCCTGGAAATGAGTCCTACTTTTAAAATAAGCCATGAGAGATTAAATGGAAAATACATTCGGAGAAACGTTTCCTTTCCTAAACTCGGAGCTATACAGCTTAAAAAATTGAATACGTTTTTCTACTAATTATCTCTGTGTTTTTGGAATAATTTTTTTTCACTTGCCCCTGAACTGCTTCAGAAATGGCACAAAAAAATGCTTCCCCACCTTTGAAAGATTCAAAAATGTGTTTCATTAATTTCTCTTTCTTCTGTATTCTCTAAATAATGAAGGATTTCGTATTTGTAATTTAAAAAAAAATACGTCTCGATAGTGCCGAGTGAGTTCTTTTCTTCTATTTTATTTTATTTTTTTTTAAATGCGTAGAAATGTTCGGAATTTCTTGGCTATGATTCGGCTCTCGGCCGGCGGAATGTAAGAAGTTGGTAAGGCTCTTTCTTGTGTGATGGAGGCTTTTCTTGAGTGACGTGAGCCCTGGAGTGACCAGGTGAAAAGTCTTGTTATGAGAATACTTTGGACCTGGGCCGGCCTGCGTCTCACGCGAGACGAGCTGTCTAGTACCAAATCATGCCTGCGATTCAGCCCGTCGTGGGTTCTGACCGACGCTTCAACATCCTCGGCAAGTCAATCAAACGCTTCATTATGGGCCTTTTTAATGCCGGAAAGGCATTTCCTGCTGCTCGCCTCCTGACCCAAGCAACGTCGGGAACTCGACCAGCAACTGTTGCTCCTGCTGCCTTTGAACCCATACCTTTCGGGGTCCCCGTGTGTGTTTTTTTTTTTCGGGGGGTGCGTGAGGAAATGCGGCCAGTGCGGTTTGCGGCCGCGGCTGGAAAAATAAATACTTGATATTCTGGTCTATTATGACTTGTCTGAAGATTTAAAAAACAATCAAAGAAGTTTCCCTGTATATGGTTTGGATTATTGTGAAAAAGAAAATTAGATTAGATGCGCACGGAACAAGGGCCGGAAAGCTGCAGTCTGTCGCCAGCTGAATTTTTCTTCTGCCTCTCTTCACCACCGAAAACAAAACAGAGAAATTCTACAAACTATAAAATAATTTTGGAGTATTGAATAATCCCTTAAGTAATTAAAATGCTGCCTGGTTGCTTGTGAATCGTATAAAAACGCGTGGAACTAGGGCAACCCTCAGAGGAACCCTAACTATCCACCTGAGGAAGAACGTTGCAACCATTAGTCGGGGATACTTTTCTCATATTTTTGTCTCGTCAGACTGATTCAAAAAGAATAAAACAATAAATAATAAAACATTAACAATTTAGTCAAATACCATGCATTTGCTGAAACCGTTTGAAAATATACTTGTTTGAAATCGCGCCATCCCATGCAAAAATTTTATGAGCACACACACGCATAAAGATAATATTTAAAATTTTATTTTTAATCTTGTACGAAAGTTGTTTACTTTTCTTCTAAAAATTTTAGAGCTTAAAAAAAAAGATTTCTTTGTGCTGAAACGGTGTCTCGCCTAAAAGCAGAAGCACGCCGTTTGATGTGTTTTTTTTCGGCTTTTCTTCCAAGTTGTGTGAAATTGTTTTTCGAAGCACAATGGAAAATTTTGTAAGAATAGCTTGCCTCACTTGAAAAAAAAACTTCTCAAGTCGTGAAGAGCTGGTATACGGTATAAAATCAAGAATATTTTGACAAGGATATGATGGTTTTTGAAGATTATGAGTTCAAGAAGTCTCCGCGTTTTTCGTGATGATTTTTCGTCAGCCTCTTGTGTAAAATTGAAGCATTTATATCATGCTAGAAATTTCTAAAGCTTATTTGACATCTTTCGACGTAAGTGAACGAGAACTGTAGCGCTCTCTTCAAAGAAAATAATATTCCAGAAAACCGGTGGCTTCTTCAAAATCTTGCATATAAGCCATCAAAATTTCATTCCCCTGAGGGAAGCAATAAATATGTAACTAGCTTCTGTTGTGTAAGTGACTTGAGCGAACGCTGCGCTTTCTTATACAGCATTTTCTGGATAATTTTCTCCTTTTTATGCGTTGCTTTTGAATTTCGAAACAACGTATTTCCCGTTTCGTTCAAGAATGATATATTTTTTTCAATATTCCGTGACGCAAAAAATGTGGCCATGCACGGTCAAACGTCTCCTTTTAGAATTTTGCGCAACATTCGCTCTGGAACATCGTTTATTTTGCATCAATCGCGCGGCTGCAGTCGCATATCAGTGCAGCACTGGTTCACAAAAGTGACTTGCCGCGATAGCTTCCAAAAAATGAATTTTTATGCTCGATTGCATTACTCAAGAGAATTCTCACCTGTCCATGGAATTCTCCGGTGCGAGCTGTCTATGAAATGACGGCAACGTTCAAGGTTTACCAGCAGTCGAAAACATCTGACGTCGGTTGCGACTTGCGAGTTTTGCAACTTTTTATCAGCTCAAAATTTCTCTGGCCAAATTTTTTTTTATTAAAAAGACATCCCCCGAAAATAATTTCGTGATTTCATTTTATCTGATTTCGTGAGCAGATTTTTTCGTCGTTGATGCATGCTGATCGTTAGCTGCAAGTCTTGAAGTAAGACGGGGAACGTGGAGAGGAATTTTGAATATGAATACTGTATTTTCTGAAATACAGTAATTAAACGGAGCTAGCACCTCTAAAATGTAATGATAAATTTATTTTCAGCACTTTTTTGCTGATACAGCACTAGGAATATTTGCTGAAATAATGAAACTGAGCTAGCACCTCTAAAATCTAATAAACATTTATTTTCAGTACTTTTTTACTGATACAGTACATGGTTGTAGGAAAAATTTTGAAAACCTCATGGTTGTTTAAACGTACGTCTCTTTCTCTCTCTCTTCAATTCATCGTCCAATAAGTGGAGGTCATTTGGTGGTTTATTCTCGAAAAAATTTCTTTAAAAGTGAAAAGGTGCATTCAAGGTTCGTCTTCTCTATATTGCTTGATGAAAATTTTTTCATTCAAATTGTACGGGAATTTTCCAAGATTTTCCTTTCAGTTTGAGAAACAGATCTACGGCGATCGCAAATGTTCGTGTATGGAAGTCTGTGGTAAACGTGGTTGAAAGACATTCATATTTGTGGACACAGTCGGAAAAGTAATCATGTCCGTAACTTGGGGACCCACATATATTCTTTGTAATGACGCTGAATATTTGCCTGAGTCATTCCGTACACCAGGAGCTGTGTAACCTTCGTGTTAGACCCCGAGTGATTTCGCTCAATAAACCCGCGCTACTTCGCTTTACGGTGAATAAATATTCAAAAATGGGCCCAAGGTTTTCTGGTTCTTTTTACATGACTATAGGCGGCGATGCGGTGGAGCGAAAGAAAAGGCTCCACGTTTCTCTAATCAGGTTAATGGACACAAACGGACTACTCTGAAAAGTGTATTACATATCTGAAGTCCAGCTTTGATGAAACCGCGTCCGGTGGCAACCGTGTGAGCAGCTTGATTGGGATGATTATTTTGTAATGATCGGATTCCTACGAGCAGACCTCCGGAGATAATTTGAATTGATGAAGACATCCCGGATAATGGATTCTTTTTTCTCGAAATCGCTTCTTCGTTAGAATCCGTCATCAACGGAGCCTATAGTCGAGCTAAAGTAGTTTTATGTCTTTACGGAACAATCATCATTACAATTAATCGACGGATTAATTTTTTTTTAGTTGGTCGATTGTTCAAGAAAAGTGGACCACTTCGAGAGTCTCGTATCTCTTGAATTATTCCGAGTCATAAACGAAAGGCTAATTGCAGAATGATGAATGCTTCATGACTTGAATCCCAAGTTTTGTTTTCTTCTGCCCTCTGAAAATTTGTCTTTTTCATAACTAATTTTTCGTGATTTTTTTCTTCTTTTTCGCAGGTGAGTTCTTCGACTTATTTATGCATTCGAACGGCGATCTGCATTGTGTATCTCCTTGATTTCACAAACACAAGGAAGATCAAGTAAGTGAAGCTAGTGCTGATAGGTGAGCAACCCCTGAACTTCATGAAGAGTACAAGGCATAAAAGATGTGAGGGAAATTTCAAAGTGGAAATTGAAATCAATGAAAATTGAGA
>CAJPEX010003066.1:0-32370 GCA_905338405.1 Notodromas monacha | reverse complement strand
GCTGTCGCTCAGGCTCGTCATTTTTCACGGCGCCGCGATGAGCCGTGTGATTATGATTCCGCGTGAAATGCGCACTGTGGTTTTCGGAACCGGCGCGAAAAACTTGATTGTCGCGTTATTTTTTTTTTTCGTTGCTGTTCGGCGTGTAAGGTTGGATGGAGGGGGGCTGTCTGGAAGTCCCGTCACATTTTTCTTTCGCCCCCCACTTTTTTTTAATGCAATTTTTCGAGAATTGAAATCTTGTTATGACGAAGTCATTGGGATCAGTGAAAATAGCTTGGCTTAAAAATATAATTCGTTTTTAAACGAACTCAAATGATATATCCGCTATTTTGAATGGGGGTCTGATGACGAATTCCTTTTGACCGACTATTAGGTATAAAGAGATTCTGCCTAGTTGCTTAATCTAGTTTGCTTGGAATTTGAATATTTTTGGGATGTAAGCATAAGAAACGGCTGTGATTGAAATTTTTTTTATTTTATTGATGGTTTAGCTCACTTTCGGAAAATAATACGAAATGTTGAGACTATTCTGTTTTGCGTGTGTTTTTGCGTTTTCCCAATGATGAAGCTTCATTTTCTCGGCGTCTGACTAAATTTATTGATTTTTAAATATTTATTTTCAGTTGTCAACTTGGTGAATTAAGTTGCTGGGAAACTGAAAAAAAAATCTTCAGAATTGAGCCGAAATAACACTCAGAATAACGTAAATGTGCTGCTTAATTTTTTGTTGGAAGTTGTGTGAAACTAGGACAAATCGTGTCGGAATTAGTGACATTAGTAATCTGGGTATTTTTTTCTTCCTAAAATTTCTGACCTGGCCTTAATACTGTAATGTACTGTATCTTCAAACGGTTTAAAGAAACCAAATTGAAAAAGGCAATTATAACAACTTTATGTTTCGTTCTAAGCTTTCTAGTTTCGACGAAACCTCAGTAACTTTACATAGTTGATTCTAAACTAGAAGTTCCAGACTTGTTGACAAACACATGAATTTGGTTCCGTGGTCTATTTTTTGCCTATCACAAAATCTAAGTTCGCGGAAATTGGTTCAAATGCGTAGTTTTCCTTAATTCGCGATTTTCAATGTCTTTTTTTTTAATGAATGTATGGTATTCTAGGATACAGATGGATTCTCCTTGAAAAAATCTACGAAGATTTCCCGGTATAACATATCCTGGCCCCTTCGGACTTGTGTTTCAACAAACACGAGTAACTCGTCAAATGCGATATTCTTTATCCACCGAAAGGATTTTTGCCCTTCACAGAATATTAGCAAGAAGTGACTGTTTGATTTTTCGCGAAAAATAAATCGAATTAAAAAAAAAGAATCCTGCAACTTATTGCCGAAACCTCCAAGACTGGAAACGGCAGGTTGGAAGGCAATGAGAGCTGAGGTCTCTCCCTCTGGACATCATCATTATCATCGGCTCGTTGTTGGTGGAGGGGCGCCCGCCGTGATTTATTACTGTGGGTGATGTTTTTGCGGCAAGAAATTATATAAGTTTCGAAAAGAAAAAAAAACTATATAAATTCCGAAGAGGAAGACAAAAAAAAAAGAGGAACCTGATTCAAGAATGGACGAAAAGTGGGGATAGGATGAGATGGGTGGGTGGAACGAAACGAAACGGAAAGGAATTGGGGGGGGGGGGGGGACCAGAGTCGTTGAAAACCTTGTTTTCGCCCATTGGATTTTCGGGATAACTTAATGTATCGTCAGCACGTCTCTCACACAAACCCCCAACCCCCTACTTTTTTCCTCCTCACTGGATATTTCGGAGGAATTTCGCCGCGAGGCAAGCAAAACTATCTCGTCATTCGTCGGTGATTTTTTTCTCTCTCTCTCCTCGTAACATCTCGTCGCGTCGAGGAATTTCCTTCCGGGTTGTCTGTTTTTTTAATTCTTCTGGCAAGGAACAGGTGCCCTTTGTATTGCATGGGTTGGTTTTTTTTCGTGTGTGTGTAGGAAACCTCTGTGTTCTTGTGCCCGAGGTGGAGGCGACAGGTGCGAAGCGACGAGGGGCTTTTGTCGCTTGTTGTTTGCACCTGTGACAATAAGCTGGATGAAAAGCGGAGAAAATCCGGCTGTTGAGAGAGAGACTCGGTATCACGTGTGATTTCTCGACGAGAATTTTTTTTTTTGCTGTTAAAGGTTTCATTTCTTTGAATTTCGAGGCTGAGAGGTTCAAGGTTTGGGAAACATTTTTGTGAGGTTTTTTTAAACTTCGGAGGAAGAAAAATTGCTGAAGGATATTTTCTTTCGAGATTTTTTTGTTGATTTAATGGATTTACTGGAATTGGGGTGCAACTCGGTATCTGAAAAATTGAATGCAATAGAAAAAATACGGGTAATTATCTTTTCTATTCATTTTTTAAAGAGATTTTATTCTGAGTGGCATTTTTCAGATTTATTGGCGAGGAGTTTCACGGTTTTAAAAACATTTCGCAGCGATGATTCTCAAACAAGCAGCCAGATAACAATCCGATTTTGTCTGCGTTTTAGAATTGCAGAAATTTCCAAGTTTTCTGATGACGATTTTTTTTATCAAGTAATTACGAAGACAAAAAGGGATTTCCGAGATCGTTTTCGCGAGATTTCGTTAGCGGAACGATTATTTCCTCTTTTATCGATTGATCTTTGTGAGAATCAGTAAACCAGAGGTTAATCAATTTTGCTAGATAGCAATTAAAAAATTCCCCTGTTTATTAAGAAGGCGTTGAATAGAGCTGCATTCCATCGTCGCAAGAATAATCATTTTTTTCTTTGCGTAAACTTCAAGCTTCGGTCGATGACAGTTAATAGCTAGTTGGGATTTTTTCCGATACCTCAAATAAAAACTCCATGTGGTCGAAAATCTTATTTACAGCTGTGAATAATTTCTACTGCCACTCCAAATATAGCAAAACCTTTTTTTTTTTTAATCAAACGCGGTGCGAAGAGTCAAGTAGCCCATTTTATTGCATTTAAGATCCGACGGTATGAATTTGATGGCGAAAAAATTTGCCTGCGAATACAGTACTGGATAAGAATAATTATGATTGAATCATACTGTATTTTATCACAGCCTTCAGAGTTCGACGGTTCTTTGCAAGAATCTCTCAACAGCTTAATTCCCCGGAAGATTTCGAGCAGAAGCCAATTATTAGTTTTTGGATCTGCATATTGAAGTCGGGAATTTTTAAATTGAGCTTCGACATTGCATTTTTATTCAAGCGATTTTGTTGGTTGAAAGCTATCCTGCCTCACCTTTAAATTGCTAATAGAAGATTCCATCGACTATCGTACCGGAAGTTTTTTTTTTTTAGTTGCGCATTGTATATTTGAGTGAATTCGATGCGTCAATTTTCACGATGAGGGTAATTTTCGAAGCCTGATCCTGTAATTTTGTCGTCGGAATTGCTTCATGAATGGATGGAGTTAGAATAAATTGAACATTTTCCTCTTCTGTTTTCTTTGCAGATACGCAGCAGCGGCGGCAGCAGCAGCAGCCGCCGCGGCGGCTGCCGCCACGAACTCCTCTTCTCCGTTCGGCGGCTCAACCGCCGCCTCGGCCACCGGATCCCCACTGAGCCTCTCCGCCGAACTCGCTTTCCTACAACAGTACCAGCAACAAGCAGCAGCAGTGGCAGCCGCCACTGCCGCCGTAGCCGCCGCAGCAGCCGCCTCTTCCTCCTCGTCCTCATCCTCGTCTTCGTCGTCCCACAACTCGTCTTCCTCCGCTGCTTCCAACAACCAACACCCGCGTCGACACGACACCAACGACGACGCTACGCACGTCACTGTGGCTGCTGTCGGTGACGACGAAAGCAACAACAACAACGGGAAGCATCAGGAGTCGCCGGCGGCGGCGGAAACGGCGCCGTCTGTGAGGAAGAAGAAGAGGGATCGGAGGGTGTCGCGAGATGACGGCACTGCTGCGACGACGGCGGCGGCTGGGGTGGCGGCGTCGACGACTACGACGACGTCGACTTCGACGGCGTCGATTGGAGAGAGAGGAGGGAGGGAAGAATTGGTGATGGGAGGGAATGCGGCTGTGACGTCGACGACGTTGACGCCGGGCTCTGCGTTTGACCAGTTGGTGTTGTCGTCGATGCAAGGACCACCGGGTTCCAGAGGTCTGTTAATTTTATTCCTCGCCGATTCTTCTGTGTTTTTTTTTTTTTTTTGTGGAGAACATTAAAACGATATCTAAAGACCGAGTTAATTAAACACCCATGGTTTATTTTTTTATTGGAAGGAATTTTAGAAGAACAAGTGTCGAGAAAAAATTAAAATATCAATCCTGCAAACCTCAAAATGTGCTGTAATTATTTTTGCTGTCTATTCTTGAATATCAATAAAACCAACCTCACAATTTAATGAATTTTCGGGGCAACAAATTGTTTTATTTTGTAGCAAAAATCGTGAAAACGAAATTAAAAGACCGAAAAATAATTACTGTAAATGAACCGCCGAGGGTTTACTTTTCATTTGAAGGGATTTTTGAAGAATAACTTTTTCTAAAAGTGAGAATATCAATACAGTATTTAAAAAACCTTCGTGGGGCTAGTCGTGAAAGACTGAGAATATCAATACTGCATGCCTCAAAATTTAATGATTTTTCGGTAGCAATAAATTTTGTCGGGTTTGTTGAAAAAAAGGAGATGTCTCATGTTTATGGGCCTCCACTTATCAAATTTACCTGCTTGCACTCGTTCTTTGGAAGAATTGAAAGCCTCATTCTATAAGCATTCGGAAAAAAATGAGCCAACATTTTCGATTGTGCAAGAAAAGTTTCGAAGGAATGATTATCAAAAGTGTTGGTCTGATGACATTTTAAGATGGTTTGTCCTGAAAGTGTTTTAAGCAATACTGAAAACGAAGTTGAAGTTCAAAAATAATAAATCCCGAAACTTATTTAATGATCGAAGTAATGCCATATCAACTTCAAGAACTTCGCTGTTTTTATTCAACGCACATATCAAGGTCAAAATAGTAGTTATAAATTCAAGTACAGTATAAGCACAAAAAAAATCATGATCGTCGTGGTTTTTTTTTGCTTGCCTCTCCCAAAAATGTATGCGAATAGGAGGGGTGAGAAAATAAATGTGATTAAGAAAACTAAATCAGATTAATCAGTTCCTCAAATAAACTATTCAATGTAAAATCTTCTAGTGTTGCGGAGGAAGATCGAAATTTCATTCAACAAAATCTGACAGATAAATTGAATGCTTGCTTTTGTAAAATACAGTATTTTAAAAAATTTGACAGAAAACTGTACAGGAATTCAAATAATTTGTGTGTGCTTACATGTACTCATTTGGTTTTGTTCTTTTTCTCCCCCTTACGGATTTCGGATACTTCCCTCCAGGCTTGATGTCTGAGTACCTGAGCAGCAGTTTTGCGGCTGCTGCAGCGGCGGCGGCAGCGAGTGGCGTCCCGTCGCCGCTGCTGCTGCGGGCCTCGGCCTCGTCTTCCCTGGGCCACTCTGCGGGATCTGCATCGGGTTCGGGTTCCTCGAGTTCAACCAGCTCTGGACTCGGCGGGCTCATGGGTTGCTTCGGACCGCCGGTGCATTCCATGGTGGCGCCTGCACCACCCGTGGCGCCGCCACCGCACGTGCCCACGTCCATGTCCATGGAGTTTGCAGCCGGCATGCATCAGGCGGCTGCTGCAGCGGCGGCTGTGGCGGCTGCTGCTGCTGCTGCCGCCACCCCGCCCGTGTCTGCCGCCGCGTCCACTGATCTCTCCTTTTCGCTCGACGGTTGGTTTTCATTTTCTGGTTTTTTAAATTTAAACGTGCGAGAGGGATTTGAAACTGTCCATTGGAATTTATGTCGTTGTACAGTACGTTCTTTTTTTGGGGTTATTTTNGTGTCTGCCGCCGCGTCCACTGATCTCTCCTTTTCGCTCGACGGTTGGTTTTCATTTTCTGGTTTTTTAAATTTAAACGTGCGAGAGGGATTTGAAACTGTCCATTGGAATTTATGTCGTTGTACAGTACGTTCTTTTTTTGGGGTTATTTTTAAAAATTATTAATTCGAATTTTGTTGGGCGTTGTTAACTTCGGAAGGCTACGAGTTAAAAAAAAAAACCATACCTTTTATACTTTTTTTTTGGACTCGTTGTCTGAATCTCTCCAAGAAAAATGTAATGTTAATTTCCGGTACTCGGTAAGACTTCCTCTATCGAATTTCCGGAAGTCGTTGGACAAGTAATATAAAAAAGCAATAAAAAAAGGAACGCGATGCTTATCGAAAGGAAGTGAGGAACTAATTGGGCAAATGTACGATCGATTTCGAGTTCAGCATCCTGTCAACTCGACCATTTCAAGGCCCAGAATATCATCAATTTTAACTTCCTGCAAGTCTTAATTTGTTCTCCAGAGCAAAAGACTGGATATCCTATCTCGAATATTCTCTAAGTTGAATTTGTTTGCGAGTCCCTCGGATTTCGACATGAGAAAAGGCTTGATTGTAATTGCTTTCATTTGTCCGAAATCAGCATCATAATTTATCAGATTCGTCCAGGATTCGAATTTAGCGAGATAATTTTCTCCGCGTGGGATTAGTGTAAGTTCTTCGTGTTACTTTATGAATGTTTCAGTTGGGAGTGTGAAAATTTGAACTTATCTGAAAAAGCTTACCTGAAGTGCAGCGTTGCACCTTTTGAACGGACTTCACAGTGTCGCTAATTTTCTCTGTTAAGAATTAAAAAAAAAATTGCAATTTCGCTCAGGCGATATCACTGAAGTGTGGAAAATCCCATGTCACTTCGAAGAATCCTTAAAAAACTGAATCATGTTCCCCGTGATCAGTATTAAATGTTCCATGCATTTTTCTTCTTCATTTTTTCCATTCTTCGTCTGTTTGTGATGGGATGTTTCTTCTTTTTATTTCTCTATGTAAATAAACATCGCGTTATTGAAAATGAACGACCAGATTTCATCATCATGAAAATTTTCTGGGCTGCCAGCAATACCTTTTTGAAGGAACACTTCACCCCATTGAATTCTTTAGTTGTGAAATGTTTTCTTGATGGCTTTTTTTTGTTACCCCCAGGATCTCGATTGCTGTCCACGCCGCGACCGGCCAGTGTGCGTGGCAGTCGGAAGAGGGCGCTGTCCTCGTCGCCATATTACTCTGACTCCTTCGACATCAACTCCATGATCCGTTTCTCGNATAAAACCAACCTCACAATTTAATGAATTTTCGGGGCAACAAATTGTTTTATTTTGTAGCAAAAATCGTGAAAACGAAATTAAAAGACCGAAAAATAATTACTGTAAATGAACCGCCGAGGGTTTACTTTTCATTTGAAGGGATTTTTGAAGAATAACTTTTTCTAAAAGTGAGAATATCAATACAGTATTTAAAAAACCTTCGTGGGGCTAGTCGTGAAAGACTGAGAATATCAATACTGCATGCCTCAAAATTTAATGATTTTTCGGTAGCAATAAATTTTGTCGGGTTTGTTGAAAAAAAGGAGATGTCTCATGTTTATGGGCCTCCACTTATCAAATTTACCTGCTTGCACTCGTTCTTTGGAAGAATTGAAAGCCTCATTCTATAAGCATTCGGAAAAAAATGAGCCAACATTTTCGATTGTGCAAGAAAAGTTTCGAAGGAATGATTATCAAAAGTGTAGGTCTGATGACATTTTAAGATGGTTTGTCCTGAAAGTGTTTTAAGCAATACTGAAAACGAAGTTGAAGTTCAAAAATAATAAATCCCGAAACTTATTTAATGATCGAAGTAATGCCATATCAACTTCAAGAACTTCGCTGTTTTTATTCAACGCACATATCAAGGTCAAAATAGTAGTTATAAATTCAAGTACAGTATAAGCACAAAAAAAATCATGATCGTCGTGGTTTTTTTTTGCTTGCCTCTCCCAAAAATGTATGCGAATAGGAGGGGTGAGAAAATAAATGTGATTAAGAAAACTAAATCAGATTAATCAGTTCCTCAAATAAACTATTCAATGTAAAATCTTCTAGTGTTGCGGAGGAAGATCGAAATTTCATTCAACAAAATCTGACAGATAAATTGAATGCTTGCTTTTGTAAAATACAGTATTTTAAAAAATTTGACAGAAAACTGTACAGGAATTCAAATAATTTGTGTGTGCTTACATGTACTCATTTGGTTTTGTTCTTTTTCTCCCCCTTACGGATTTCGGATACTTCCCTCCAGGCTTGATGTCTGAGTACCTGAGCAGCAGTTTTGCGGCTGCTGCAGCGGCGGCGGCAGCGAGTGGCGTCCCGTCGCCGCTGCTGCTGCGGGCCTCGGCCTCGTCTTCCCTGGGCCACTCTGCGGGATCTGCATCGGGTTCGGGTTCCTCGAGTTCAACCAGCTCTGGACTCGGCGGGCTCATGGGTTGCTTCGGACCGCCGGTGCATTCCATGGTGGCGCCTGCACCACCCGTGGCGCCGCCACCGCACGTGCCCACGTCCATGTCCATGGAGTTTGCAGCCGGCATGCATCAGGCGGCTGCTGCAGCGGCGGCTGTGGCGGCTGCTGCTGCTGCTGCCGCCACCCCGCCCGTGTCTGCCGCCGCGTCCACTGATCTCTCCTTTTCGCTCGACGGTTGGTTTTCATTTTCTGGTTTTTTAAATTTAAACGTGCGAGAGGGATTTGAAACTGTCCATTGGAATTTATGTCGTTGTACAGTACGTTCTTTTTTTGGGGTTATTTTCAAAAATTATTAATTCGAATTCAGTTGGGCGTTGTGAACTTCGGAAGGCTACGAGTTAAAAAAAAAAAACCATCCCTTTTATACTTTTTTTGTGTGGACTCGTTGTCTGAATCTCTCCAAGAAAAATGTAATGTTAATTCCCGTACTCGGTAAGACTTCCTCTATCGAATATCCGGAAGTCGTTGGACAAGTAATCTGACGGCGACCCAGGAAATAGAAAAGCAATAAAAAAGGTAGCGCGATGCTTTTCGAAAGGAAGTGAGGAACTAATTGGGCAAATGTACGATCGATTTCGAGTTCAGCATCCTGTCAACTCGAACATTTCAAGGCCCCAGAATATCATCAATTTTAACTTCCTGCAAGTCTTAATTTGTTCTCCAGAGCAAAAGGCTGGATATCCTATCTCGAATATTCTCTCAGTTGAATTTGTTTGCGAGTCTCTCGGATTTTGACAGGAGAAGGTTTGACTGTAATTTCTTTCATTTGTCCGAAATCAGCATCACAATGTATCAGATTCGTCCAGCATTCGAATTTAGTGAGATAATTTTCTCAGTGTGGGATTAATGTAAGTTTTTCCTGTTACTTTATGAATGTTTCAGTTTGGGCGTGTGAAAATTTGAACTTATCAGAAAAAGCTTACCTGAAGCGCAGCGTTGCACCTTTTGAACGGACTTCACAGTGTCGCTAATTTTCTCTGTTTAGGATTTTAAAAAAATTACAATTTCGCTCAGGCGATATCACTGAAGTGTGGAAAATCCCATGTCACTTCGGAGAATCCTTGAAAGAAACTGAATCATACTGCCCGTGATCAGTATTAAATGTTCCATGCATTTTTCTTCTTAATTTTTTCCATTCTTCGTCTGTTTGTGATGGGATGTTTCTTCTTTTTATTTCTCTATGTAAATAAACATCGCGTTATTGAAAATGAACGACCAGATTTCATCTGTCCATCATGAAATTTTTCTGGGCTGCCAGCAATACCTTTTTGAAGGAATACTTCACCCCATTGAATTCTTTAGTTGTGAAATGATTTCTTGATGGCTTTTTTTGTAACCCCCAGGATCTCGATTGCTGTCCACGCCGCGACCGGCCAGTGTGCGTGGCAGTCGGAAGAGGGCGCTGTCCTCGTCGCCATATTACTCTGACTCCTTCGACATCAACTCCATGATCCGTTTCTCGCCCAACTCCTTGGTGTCGCTGGTGAACGTGTCGCGAGGTTCCAGTGTGTCCGGTTCCTACGGACATCTTTCCGCAGGTTTGTTTTTATTTATTTATTTATTTTTATTCTTGATACAGTAGAGGGAATTAATCCTACGAGAAACGGGTTTTACTTGTCATGTTTTCGTTATTTTCGAAATTTAAAAGTTGCTGTTTCAAGAAAAAGTTTCAAAAGAGCCCCGGGGAATCCAATATGAAAAAATAAATAGAAATGTATCTGGAAAATATTTTCGAAGGAAAAAAACATTTTCTGATGAATGTGTGAGAGGAACCGTTCAAGGTAATTTAATTTAAAATAAATCGAAAAGGAGAACGTCGTCGTTATCGTAGTCCCACGAAGTTTCGTGTTGACTGAATGAATATCAGTTTATAATTAATTTTTTTCATCGGTTGAACCCAGTTATTTTTAAAGACCCAGACATTTTTTTTGCACTGTACTGTAATGTAAAATAAATGAAAACTAGTACAGTATCTGGTCTTGCTTATATAGCCCCACAAAATGTTACATTGATTGATAATTAGCTTTTAATAAATATAATTTTTTAGAGGGTCAGATGGTCTACAAATGTAGTATAGCTTCCAATTTATTGGAGAAATGAATTTTAAAAAAAATTGTTTTTCTCATAGCCACACAAAACTGTGCATTGATCGAAAATTAGCTTCCAATTGATGTTCTTATTTTAATTTTTGACTGTATCCAGTAGTTCTTGAATCCAGTTATCTATGCTTTTTTTATAAAAGTTCATGAATGTATGCATCCGTTTTTTTTATACAGTATATTGTAAAATAATTGCAATTGTGTTGGAAGAAGGTTTTGAAATACAGTAAAATCTCGTTTCAATGAAGCCATTGGGTCCAGGAATATATCTTCGTTGTACTGAAAACTTCGTTCTAAAGTTGTGGTTGTTGAGCATCAAAATAACATCTTGCAAGCGATTATTCGTTCTAACGAGATTCGTTGTAATGAGGTTCTTTTAATCTACTGTATTCCTAATGCTGGGTTTCTCGTGTTTTTCCCTCAGCTTCTTTGATGGGGCATTTGAGCCCGGTATTCGGAGCACACCCGGCAGTGAGTCCAGGCCATCTTCAACAACTGCACCACCACCACCAGCTCCTGCGTTCGTCTTCCTCTTCGTTGCCCGGATCCCTGGCTGCCGCCACTTCTCTGCTCCCTCCGCCGCCTCCACCGCCACCCCCGCCGCCGCCACCGCATTTGTCAGTGCCGACTTCAGTCGCTGCCGCGTCTCTGTTCCTGTCGCAGCAGCAACAACAACAACACCAGTTTCAGATGCACCAGCTCCTCCGCCGCCTCCACCGCCACCCCCGCCGCCGCCACCGCATTTGTCAGTGCCGACTTCAGTCGCTGCCGCGTCTCTGTTCCTGTCGCAGCAGCAACAACAACAACACCAGTTTCAGATGCACCAGCAGCAACAGTTGCAGAGAGCGCAGCAATACGGGTCCCCGGCGGCGTCTCCGTTGCATTTTTTGAGTCCTGCGACGGCTGCTGCGGCGGCAGCTGCTGCAGCCGCCGCCGCGGCGTCCTTCAATCACAACACGCTTCTCGCTGCGGCTGCGGCGGCCAACAATAAGGTTCGCTCCTTACAATTTAATCATCTTGGGCATCGAGATGTTATTCGAGGAGTCATTTTGAGAGCCCCGATTTTTTTGCGATCATTACCTTTTACGAAAGATTCTTTGAAGCAAAATGGCTTCAGGCGAAAGTTTAAATAGTTTTCGAATCAGCAGCAAAGGGCGGTCACGTCTTCAAAATTTTTTGACAGAAAGCAAAACTGATTGATCTGAATTCTCTTGGAAACAATTGCTTAAAAAAACACCCAAATTGAAGGCTTTCCCCCTCAAACCTCCATAACTTCAATTTTCTGAAGGCCTTTTGGCTATTGTTTTATTGACACGGGAAAGAGAAAAGCGATGATGATGTATCTCGATTCGTTTTGAAAGGAAGTGAAAGACTAAAGGGGGAAAATGAACCCTCGCCTTCAACTTCAGCATCCTTTCAACTCATTCAGGAAGCAATTTAAGTCTGAGAATATCACCAATTAGAATGTCCTGTAATTTTTCTCTTATCCCCAAAACGAAGTTTTTATTTAACTATCAAGTATTTTTCTTCGCATTCGATTAAAGGTGTCGTCAACGGGTTCGACGTCGTCGTCGGTCCTATCATCGGCATCGAGTGGATCCCTGGAACCCTCGTCTCGTCATCAACCTCCAACCTCAGTGTCCAACAAGGACTCCCCTGCAGTGGTCTCCTCAACCGTCATGGACGTGGACGTGGACATGAAGCCCGAAATGGCGCCTTTGTCGCCACCAACGCCATCGCAGCCTCACGCCACGCACCACCACCACCACCACCATCACCACCACCGGCGCCAGTTGTCTTCGGAACCATCCCCGACACGCGGCGACGACGAACCCGGGGATTTCATCGAGACCAATTGTCACTGGCGAGGATGTTCGCTGGAATTTGCGACTCAGGACGAGCTGGTGAAGCATATCAACACGGATCATATTCATGCGAACAAAAAGAGCTTTGTGTGTCAATGGGACGAGTGTTCGAGGGAGGAGAAGCCGTTTAAGGCGCAGTACATGTTGGTGGTGCACATGCGGAGACACACTGGGGAGAAGCCGCACAAGTGCACTTTTGAGGGCTGTGTGAAGGCCTACAGTAGGCTTGAGAACCTCAAGACTCACCTCAGGTCGCATACGGGGGAAAAGCCGTATTTGTGCGAATTTCCTGGATGCACAAAGGTTCATATTCAATGTCTTTATCTATCAAGAATTTAATATTAATTTTTATCGAGTCATCAATTATTTTTTCGTTACATATTAAGAATTTTGAATAATCGAGAATTTGCCAAATGGTTCATGTACTTGATCAATTCCCCCTTGAAATAATATTTTTGACTGGATCATCTTTAAAATCCGTAGAATGTAGAATTTTTTTCGAGCTTCCTGAAATCCCATTAACTGATGAATTTAAAGCAGTAAATGGAATGACTGCTGAACTTGTTTTGAATGGCGTTGCAATATTTTTCCATGTTCTCGCTTTTAGAACCTTATCTTTTTTTTTGGTTTCTGAATACAGTAGTCGATGCTATGCTTTAAAAATTGCGTGACCATTTTTAAGAAAATGAATGTCATCCGGTAGCTAAAAAAAATTGCAGACTAAGCATATTTCCAGAACCCCTAGAAGCCGAGCTTCAGTATAGAGTTCGGAGACATGGTGAAGAATTTGTATTATTTTTTTTAGAAATGTTTACATCGGTTATTTTGCCTCCTGAAGCATGAAAGAACATTTGAAATTTTTGGAAATACGAGAATAATTTTTCAGCGCACTTCAGGATATCGGAAATGCTTTTATAAGCTTGAAAATAATGGGTATCAATCGCAGAATCTTTTCCATAATCGTGAGAAACGAACGCAAGCTATAATATTTCTTGCATTTTTCCTGGCGGACTCGGATAGATGAGGATTCATTGCTAATTTTCAATATAATGCTTCGCATCATTTTCTCGAAATGTCTGGTGATTGCCTGAGTCATTTGCCTTTTTTAAATGCAATGCTTATCTTATGGCTAATATATCATATCGGTCTTGCTTGCCGTACCTCCATTTGGATCACTCGAGCAAACTTTTTTTCTTTTTTCAAAGGAGGTATAATGATACTAAAATTGAGTTCGTGAATGGTCAAATGACCTTTTTGGTAGCGTTGATAACGCGAGAAGCATATTTTTTTGCATGACTTGATAATAAAATTTTTGATCCAATTTTTCCAGGCGTTTTCGAATGCTTCGGACAGGGCGAAGCACCAAAACCGAACACACAGCAACGAGAAACCCTACGTGTGCAAGGCGCCAGGATGTACGAAACGGTATACGGACCCGAGTTCCTTACGGAAACACGTGAAAACTGTCCATGGAGCTGATTTCTACGCCAGCAAGAAACACAAGGGCAACGATCACCCGGGATGGTCCGGAGGAGGCGGCGGTGGCGGCAACAGCAGCAACGGCGGCGCCAGTGGAGGACCCTCCGGAAGCGCCCCTGGTGGAACTCATGGTAAAGAGAAGTTTTCGAAAATTTTGAGATTTCAAATTATGTGGATCTTTCAAAGTTTTATCGGGCCCTTTTCCCGTTGATGTCACGATGTTCCTTTGAGTCACGAAGTTCCTCCCTGTTTGGTTCATAGGTGTCGCCCCCCGAATTTACTTGTTCTTGGTTGCGCTTATTGTTGAGCTGAATACCGTACTTAAAAAAGTACAAATACTGTATATGAAATCAAGGGTAAGCAGAAAATTAAAAAATACTTAATGCAGGTGGACTTCCCATGTTAAGTGTTCTCTATGACGAATATTTCCTTGGTCCCTTGAATTTCGAGAGTCCACCAGTATTGTATTCGTGAATTCTTGGGCATCTCCACAATGTTTACTAGCTACGAAAATACCTGAATATTCCTCACTTCGTCGGCTGATGTCCCGATTGCTTGATGTTTCCCTGGTTGATTCAGAGGTGTCGCCCGAATTCATTCGCGTTGGTTGGCGTTCCCGTTGAACCGAATGATTTAAATTCTTTGATGAACAAGAAATTAAAAGTATGCTATTTTACATCAGCATTTTTGGGGATCTCTCTAAAACAAATTGAAATAAATGAATGAAGGGGCGCTCAATAGGATGTTGAAATCTTGAAAATCAAAAAAAAAAAAAACTTGAAGCCTTTGTAGAAAGTCGATTAAGAAAACTCTAATTATAATAATATATTTATGGTTCGTTCCGTTGAACCTAATAATATTACAGTGGAAGCCCCTTCGCATTGATCGTCAAGCGGACAATTTTATATTTTATAGGCACAAAAATTCCCCAGGAGGAACGCGAAGGATTCCTTGAATTCTTGTTCAGTCTGAATTATTCATTCGTACAAGTTATTTATTGATCTCGCGGTCTTCTTTCGCTTCGCTTGCCTTTGGAATTTTCAGAGATATATATTTCATTGGAATGTGGTCAGATTCACTCCCGCCGAAACATCCTGAAAGTTTCGGACTACTGGGAAATATTCTCGAAAAAGAAAGCATCTGAAGGACCTCTGAGGAATTTTAAAGGCGACTGATGTACTGTCATCCTTGAATCATGAAACATCTTCTGAGTTTCGTGTGAAGAGAGTATTCCAGCATTTAAAAATTAATTTTGGTTCGATAATATAAAAGCAGTCTTCATTTTGCGTGAAATATAATGCTCTTTTTCAGATAGCTGTAAAAGTTGGTAATTGAATTGAAAATATTGTATAATTTTTCCTGTAACCGTAACGTAGGAAATATATACTTTTTTGAGCGTAGAATATGATGATTAAATTAGTTTCGAATGAAAATTGGAATCCATAAGATATAAGGAACGAAATTTAGACATTATTACTGCCAAGACCGATGTTCAGCACGTTTATGTCATTTTGGCGTAAGTCTTCTTCTTGTGATTTATCAACATTCTGTAATATTTCAGAAAATAGGGGGAAAATGATCCTTTCTTCTAAAGAAAACGCCACAATGATTCATTTGTACTGTCGATAATCGTTGTTCTTAAGGTGCTGCTAATTTCCTTCTATTTCCGTGGCGCCAGTCGAAAAAGTCGGATATTCCCCCCTTCATTTCATATGCCCATAAAACTTCCAATTGTCTAAATTATAGCAGGATTTTTTCTCATCGTAAAAATTTGTCTCGACACTGATGATTGTTCGATTATAACTTGCCGAAATACATGCGTATTACGGGTAATGTACTTCAAGAAATTAAAGTTGGAAGTCATTTTAAAAAGTCTATTAACCGAGTAACGTCAAGATATTTGCGATTGCTAGTCCATTTTATATGCCTCGAAAAATTTCTCTAGGAATTCTAGTAAATGAAAAAATTGCAATCGAAAAATATCCTAAATTTTCACACATTAACAGCAAAAACACTTCCTTCCATTTCTTTCCTCCTTCCGAAAATTATTTCGTTTGCATCCCCCAAAAGTATTCAATTTTTGAGAGATAATTTTTCCGACGAGGATATCCGTCGTCGGAAATCCGGCTTTTCCAAACCGTTTGTTCAAATTTCTTTTCCTTTTGAAAATTGCAGGAGGAAGCGACGGAGCAGAAGGCGGTGGATCGAGTCGGCGCCACCGAGCACCAGACCCAGACGCCAACATGAGCGATGGCGGCAGTCCTTCAGGTGGCGGTCGAAGCGCCGCAGGCTCCACGCCGTCTCCGTCTCCATCGGTGGTGGCGGCGTCGTTTCGAACGTCGCGAAGCCGCGGCGGTAGTAATGGTAATGGCGTTGGTTGGACAAACCGAGAAGCCGTGTTCCCGGCGCCGATTTCGGAGAACCTCGTGTCGACAACGACGTCGACGTCGAGTCACTTGCGACATCCGCCGCACGGGCAACAGCAACAACACCACCAACAACAGAATCATAATAGTAATCATCATCATCGGTCGAGAGATAACAACATTGACGACGATGACACTTGTAGCAGTATGCGTGATGAGGATGATGACGAGGTGTCGAGTCGGAACTGGGCTCTCCCGGTCGTCGTAAGTAGTACTTTTTTTTATTGATTCATACAAGCTTTATTTGCCGCTCGTCAGCGTTCACGGGGTTCACACAATTTTACCAACACACGTCATTTTGACACATTCCGACCTATCCAAAAATAATTCACTACTGTACATGGATATTGAATTACAGTATAAATTCATCAGATTAAATGCTTGCAAATGCAAGAATAATGAATTTCCTGATTTTTTTTCTAAGAACGACTCAAATCACAAGAGAAGGTAATTACTGAGCCCACATTAAAGCGCAAGATGTTTTGCCTGTTCCCAGATAATTTTTGTGGATTTTTTTATTTTAATGAAATTCTCTTGTCAATTTTATCGGGCGTTTCCTTGTACGTATGCAAAAAAAAATCTGATCTTCATGAATCCAACGATGGAAGCACAAGGCAGCTGAATTGATGCACGAACCCTCTTAGTTTTTGAGAAGATTATTAATTCCATGCATTTTCTCATTACTGTACATCAAACTTAATTTTTCGTATTTTCAGTGTGTCTTTGGTGGAAATAAATATGGGATTGTGTTGTATTTTAAATTTAAATTTGAATTTTTTCGTCGTTTTAATATTTTTCTTTGAATAAATGCAGTCGTGCCGAACGTTGCCAACGACTGTGATGATGCCAAATGGCATTTCCGTCGGAGGAGGAGGAGACGGAGGTGGTGGAGGAATGGCTTGTGATCCCAATTACATGGTCTCAGTCGGCAGCCCAGCTTACCCTGGCCTGGGTCAGCACCAGCAACACGGGCAGCATTTGCAGCACCAGAATCATCAACAGCAAAGTGCCTCCTGGTGGAACCAACAGTCTCAGGGAGCCTATTTGGACCCCAAGTCCCGCCTCAATCCCGCTTACGTTCCTCCTCAACAAGGTCAGTTTTTGTTCTGCGAAAATAAATTACGTGGATAAACTTCCTCGAATTTTTTATTAATAATTGCCAAGCATTGCTGCCTGATATTTCAGGAAAATGTTTTATGAATACAGTAGTAAAAAAAACTGAGAAATATTGTAGTGTCGGAACGACTGTTGAATTCAGGTGACATCTATGCAAAAGCAGAGAATATCACGGACTTGTGCAATGCTCTCGAGCAAAAATATCTTCTGAATGGTTGACGCCCTCCATTTTGAAGAGAAAATTTGGAATTCTTGTTGATTCTAGTGTGTTTTTTAAGGATGTGGATGCTTCGCTTCTGTTTGGATTAGAGTAAAGTGTGAGGACGATATGCAAAAGTAAAAATGGCTTTTCAGAAATTAATCCAGAGTACTTCGTTTTTTTGCCTCAGTTCTCCGGATGTGACAATATACGTCTGTAATAACACATATTTGTATTTTATTGCCCTTGAGCATTTTCAAAATAAACAGTTTTTACTCTTTTTGCAGGATTTCGGAATGATTCCCCAGCGTATCAGGGCCATTTGGGCAAACATGAGCAAGGCGAAGAGCTTAATCGAGGATTATCCCATCTCTCAGTTGGCGCAAATAAAACCATGCTTCATCGAAACCAAGCCCACAACCAGATGATTGGGCAACTCCAGAAAACATGTGATCTCGACTATCCTGCCACAACAATTCCTTCAGGTACGACAACCCGAACCTTCAAAATTGTCTGTCAAGAGAAGTCGAAGTTTTTATTTCGTATTTCCTTCCAAAATGATTTTCTTGAGTTAAATATGGTTATGTTTTATTGTTGTTGGTTCCTTGAAAGCGAGAGGAAATGTTTTTTTGACGTGACACGCTGGTTCTCATTTCTTCGAAAGCTGCTTCCTTTTTTTTACGCGCCACTTAGATGTCGCTTGAATCCATGGCCTGTCCTACGAGTCAACTTGATCAGAAATATTCATGCAGGATCTTGTTCTTCCTGATGAACATTCATGTGGATGAGATGAATGAAGTTGATTAATTTTTGTGTTTAATTAATTAACTCAGGTTCGACGGCTAATTTTCTACGACAACAAGCTGCCATCAATACCCAGAGACGAGACAGTGCAGCCACGACTCTGAGTTCGTGTTATGGAAGCATGAAGTCTGGAGCTAGTGGTGCATCGTCAGGGAGAGGATGGCAGTCGTCGACACCGACAGTGTCGAGTCCCGGCGTCAATCAACAAATGGCGTATCCAACGCAAATGCAGCACCAACACGGCCAGCAGTTGCAGGACAGTAGACGTTGGAGTGCGGCCTCTTCTCAGGTTAACAAATAATCCTGAATACAATATTTTTAGAATTGCTTAATAAGATGCAAAGCTCTTTTATGATGCAAAGCTTGTGCAATATTTGAATCGTAGCTTGGTTTTATTTTATTTTTTTGCTTACTGAATTTTTGGAAAGTTTTTCACAGCCATGGTCAATTTTACACTTTTTTCCCCGCGTGTTTTAGTTTACATAATAGCCATAGTCGGATATTACTAACATTTCCCTGGCGTTTGAGCTCTTTCCAAATCCCCCCTCTGTTGAAAAAGTAATGGAAAACTTCCTAAGTAACGTTATTTAGAAAACGTGTTCCAACTTCCGATTATGAAAACTTCCGGCAAAGTAATTGATTCTTCAACTTGTGGACTAACTGAAATGACATCAATCCAAAATGGGGGTTTTTAGGGGCTCAATTATGCGTTTTCACGCAATATCAGAAGAAAATCCAAAGATGGACATGGAAAAATGAAATTATGTGTAAAATGAGTGGTCGGAATTCAATTTATGAAATGAAGGTTCGAGTTTGTTTACTTTATTGAATATTTTCTTTTTATGCAAATGACAAAAAGTCAGTTTATAAATGAAAGGTTGTCTCATCGGAAGTTGAAATGGAATAGTTCGCGAAGAGCAAAAGTCAAGGTTGAATCTGCTGCGAGAGATTTTTTTCCGACTCCTCTGAAAATAAACCAGAGCAATTTTTTTCATAGTGTGAGCAAGATTAGATTGAGTCCGTTTTATTTTGAGAAGTAGAGAATGTGAGGTACCGCATAATATTCTCTGATGTCCAAACAATGGCATGGCCAGCTTGCTTCAAATTCTGTATTTTAATAGCCAATTTTGTTGTACTGTATGGTTAAAAAAAATGACACAAAATCTTTTTTTTTTCTTTTTTCAGTGCTCAAGTGGAGTCAATGGAGAAAGCAACATGAAGTTGCATAGTCAACCGGCTCCACCTTACCCCCAGCAAACCCGTCGGGTCTCTGCTGGACCAGGTCCAACAACGTTACTCTCCTGGGGCAACAATAACTCGACTGCAACCGGATTGAGTGCAAGGCCACACCTGCAACATCCAGGACTACATCAACAACAAGTTGCTGGACACCAGGTGGTGCCACCAAACAGCACTGGTGGAGGTGGTGGTGTAGGTGCAGCAGTGTCGCGTCGTCGCAGCTCTGGTTTCTCGTCCATTCGCTCCAATTCAGATTTGTCGTCCACTTCTCCTGCCGTGGCTGCGCACCTGCAGAACTTGCACCAGAGGGCGGTAGCATCGCAAGATCTGGTCAGGCCCACCACTGCTGCAGGTAGACTAGAATCATCTCGTCACTATATACTTGATCATTTTAATGTTTTTGTAAGCTACAGAAAGCTGGAGATGACTAGCAACACTTGGGCATCAAGTTTTTAAATTTGTAATTAATTATCTAATCAGGATAAGTGTTACTCCAACCTTGGTTATTTCTTGAGTAGGTATGACTAATAAATAATGATACAGCCCATGATGTAAAATTCTGGGATTTTTTTCCGAATTTAAGAAAAATGTTACAATTTACTGCATGATGTAAAGTGAAAACTTTCCAGTTATGGCCAGAGTTCTCCCCCCATGTCGCAGGGTGCTAAAATTATCAGGCCAGCGGAAAAAATTAAATTGTTGTTGTTATACATTATTAAGATTGTGATCATTATCTGAAATGTAGAAGAGATAAGGTTTAAAACAATATCATTAACATTTCTTCTGATCAATTACAACGGATGGTGGAAAATTTAATTTATAAACATTTTATTCAATTGCAGTCCTGACATGGGTGACTTTTTTTATGCAATCTTCATATTCCGTAGTATCAGTGGCAGAAAAATGTTGATCATGTGTTGCTGCTGATTTATTGATTTAAATAAAATATTTATTCAGTAAGACTCCAATGAGTAAAGCAGGAGACTGACAAAACTTAGTAATAATAACTCATTTTGCAGTGGTTGAAAAGCCACTCAAGGAAAATCTGCGTTCATTTGCACTAAAATTGATTCTATTAATATTTTTTTTTTGTCTTTTACGCAGGAAACAACCACAACTTCCAGCCAATGGTGCCAACACAGACAAGTTTCAGTGATAGGAGAAGCTCAGATCCGGGTTCCCAGAGAAGCTGGCAGCAGCAGCAGCAGATGCAATATGGCCATCAGGGTCAGTATCTACCTCAACAGCAGCAGCAGCAGCACTGGGTGCAACAGCAACAACAGCCACAGCCGAGAATCGGTGCTTCAGGTGCAGGGTGGACGCAGCAGCAGCAGGAGGACCAACAACTACCTCCGCAGCCAGTTGCTACCAACTACCAGTATCCCCAACAGACAACCAGACAGATGCCTAATAATGTGCCATGGATCCCACCTGCTCCCCAGCATCTGCAGCAGCAAGTATGAGAAACTCTTCCCTTCCCTTCACTTGGATTGAATTCTGGAACTAAGTTCATCTTTTGAAAGTCGTTTTATTTGCTCACCTAATCAATTACAATGGATGATGAACATTTTAATTAACTGAAAATTTTCTTCAATTGCAGCCCTGACCGGGCGACTTCTTTTTTTGGCAACCTTCAAATTCCATAGTATCAGTGGCAGAAAAATGTTGATCACGTTTTGTCAATGTGGTTTTTCTTCCATATCCACTCATTGAAAACTTCATTACAATTTTTGTGAAGGAGGGAAACTCACTTGAATTTTTGAGAATATGTAAAAACATTTGCCGAACACATGCTGTTATTAGCTGTCTCATCACAAAGTATATCTTTCAAACAATGTTCATAAATTCATGAGATGATCGATCAACGAAAAAAGTTTTGAAGTAAAAAACTCTTCAAGGAATATTGTTCGAAAATGAATGCTTTGCAGTTGCCGCTCCACGAGCACAATTTTTTAAATCACTATGTATCAAAATCTCATGTGTAATAAATATCAGTACTTTTTGGTTGTTGACTAATTGAATTTATTTCCTTCTCTTCATCAGACGCAGTTTGTGTCGCAGCATCGCCCCCCGTCCACCGCGCCATCTAGTGTTCGTGGTGCAGAAAACACTGCACCACAGCCGCAGAATCATCAGTTGTCCGATGCTTCCTACCAGCGGACCTTGGAGTACGTCAAGGGCTGTCAAGCCTGGCAACAGCAGCAGCAGCAACAACAACATCAACAGCAGCAGCAGCAACAGCCTGTGCATCAACACCAGAATCAGATGCATTTGTACTCGCCACCTGCGCAACAAGGTGCTCCGCAGCAGCAGCAGCAACAGATGATTATGACGAATCTGTCCCCGAATGTGAACAATGGATCGTCACCAGCTAATATGGCTGATCTCAATTGCTGGTACCCAACGACGACGACGACGTCGGGCTTCCAGCAGCTCCAGTCGCCGTCCGTGTCACAAATGGCGGCCCGCGCGGCCACCAACAACATGGTGGTGAATAATCTCAACTCAAGCCTCACGTCGCTGGCGGAAGAGAATCGCTATTTGCAGCTGATTCAGTGATGAGCCGGCAATTTTGTCCTCGGTTTTTTTTTTTTTTTTTTCGGGTTTGATCGATTGAAATTTTTTTGTGGACCCATTTTCCCGAATTATTGATGTTTTGACCCCGTTTATGTGTCATGTTATGTGCTGGATATGCCGAGTTGTATGATGAAAAGCCCGTGCCGCTGACGCTACAATTGTCGACTCATTTCATCTCTCTGTGGAAAAAAATAGCGTTGCGTATCTGGGAAAAAATTTCGCTTTTGAAAAACTCAGCGTGTACGGAACCGTATTTAGGCAAGTACCATGTGCACCTTCTTTGTTTTTGTAAAAAGCAAAGCAAAAACATGGTTGTAATATTATACATGTTTGACAATAAACGTAAAACCAGTATTGAGTGAGCCATGTTTGAGCCTCTGTATGTAAAAGTAACTAACATGGGGCACTGTTGGGCACCAATACTATTAAAACTGTTCCATGTTATTGTGTTCGTTTTTGAGATTACGGTACATTATTTTGTTGAACATTGTTATTTTAAAAAGAAATAACATCTTCATCCAACAAAAACTGAGGTTTGGATCCTTACTTCATGCAGTAAATGCAATACACAGGTGAACTCTCTCTCTAACACAAAATTCAAAAAACCATAAAAATAATTTCATTTATTACATCTTGTTCGTAAGAGCCGTTATAGAACATGTGGAGAGAACCGAAGGAGAGTCATCTATACCCGCATTTTTTTTTCGAAGTCGGAATTCTGTCAAGCTCTCCATGCGATCGAACATAGTAGAGAATGGCTTCAAAGGGATGGCATCCATGGAGGTATAGAAACAAATCTAGCAGGATTCAATGCCACTGATGGAGAGGATACAGAATACAGTACCGTATATACACAGTAATTTCATGTACAGTAATTTCATCAAAGTTTTCTGAAGAGCGACATCTACAGCATTTTAAATATATAAAGCGAATGACGGAAAAATCCCTGCTGTTAGATGTACCGAACTACCCACTAGATGCCTTTCAGGTGAATGACCAAAAAAGCACAGGACTCAACTTCAATACACATTTTTGATCAAATGATGGTTATAAATTTTTAATATTTAAAATATTAAATTCAGATTATGCTAAATGTGCTTCAAATATTCTCGATTATTTTTGTCTGCGGTGGAATGAGCAGAAAGTCGGATGTTTTCCAACTTCAAGACGAGGCAGTGATATCTAATCTTCCCGGTGCATTCATTAAAATTTAATTATGCCGACCGGGAAAATTTTATTCATTCATGTGATGAGGCAAGGAACAGGTTTCTTAGTCATGAGTCTTTGATCTCGACTTTGCGGTAACATTGCTATTCTTCGGGAAAAACGTTCTGACTTAATCGCGAATAGTAATATGGAATAGCATTCATGAACTTGCAAAACAATACTGCAAATGTTCAGTATGTTTCATACAGCCCGAAGCTCTCGAAAGAATAAATAAACGAGAGAATAATAAGACAATTCCGAATATCGTGAGAGTGATGTGAGCCTGCGACACCCGCGATTTGAGTTGAAGTTCTGGTTAATGGCGGCGCGCTATCATTCAACCGCTCTCCCTCGTCCCGAGCTGAAGCACGTCAGTCGAGGTACGATTATCCTAGTACAGTACAGTATCCCTAGCTTGAAAAAAAACGAAGATCAGTGACCGGTTCTCCGAATTATCTGTGTCCCGAAACCGCGTGTTGAATTGTGTTCGGTGACTGGAAGTTTTTCGTTGAAATTCTCCCTTGAAACCAATCAGTGCGCTTCTTGGAATTTCTTTATGATGACATTTCTTCCATACCAAGTCGGATGACTCGCGTTTACCTCTTGTTTCGAAAGTTTTCATGGAGCAGACAGAGATTCCATCATGTCTTCATTTATCAATGGGAGCTTAGAGAAAGTATATCTCGGGTTTTTGAAATTAAGAATCCTTTCTTTCATGTTTACTACAGTAGAAACAGCTCTATTTTACGGAGATCTTCAGATTTCGAGATCAGGTCTCACTTGTAGAAGTTTACAGGGTTAATTTAGTTCTAGTTAGGTCCAACTAAAGTTTTGCTCATTCGAATTCTTGATCCATTAGTTCTCGCCATAATATTTTGGGGAAAAAAGTGAACTGCTCATCAAAAGTGAGCTATTGTTCCTACGTCAAACGAGTGTTATTCTGAATCTCTGTCCATTTTCGATCAATACGAAATGGTGGGATAGAACTGACAGAAGTGTTTTCATTCGTCAAAAAAATATATAATGTATACTGTATATATATCTAGGAACGCTTTTCAAGAACAAATTATTTTTGCCGTTTAAGGCAGCGAAATCGGATCGCGTATCTCACATTCTCGGTAATCTCGGAAAGCATATCCTTCGGCGAACCTATTATTTTTGAAGGTTTTGGTGAAAGCGTAAGTACAGTACTTAGCTCTTGCGATTTAGTTCGTATAGCCGAGTTCCACGTGATGGTTCGTTAACTTTCAAGCGTGAACTCTCTTTTCGTGAAGTGCGAAAGATAATCTGAACGAGTACTCCACTGTTAATAGAAGTACAATTACGATCTGAAATTTCCATATTGGTTCATTGTTATGCTTCGAGAATCGTGCCTGAAAGAGTCCTCAGTTTTGAGTGTAATATCCCTGTAGATCATTTGCTCTTTTGTTGGCGACCTCGTTCACTGTTGCAAAATTCTGGCGTTACTTGATACACCGTAAAATTCTGGGAACACAATCTCATAAAACTTAGAGTTTCTCATCACCATATCAAAGAGGCTTTTACGTTTTCAAACTTATTTACCGAGGAAAAACAATCCTCCGACTGAAGCTGGATAGAAGCATCGTTACCCAAGAAATGAGATCCGGACTTGGAACTTCATTCCCTCGTTCGAACTTGTATAGTTCAAGTGTCGTATGTCGTAGGGCAAGATTAATTCAGAAGTTGTAACCTGTTTCAAAGCCTTGCTTCCCTTCTCTTATTAGAAACGTACTCCCGGTTTCGCTGAATGATTCTCGCGTGTAACGTGATACTAGGAATCATTAATGGTTCGAGAAGTGTTACGATGACAGCGAAAGAAAACGTTGTATACTGCATTGCGGAACTTTAAATTAATGGCAACTGTTGACGTGGTAAAAAATGTTCCACTATTTTTCAAAGCTGATCGACTGTTGTATTTGTATGCACTGATGGCAGATGTACTGACTTCCTTCTGTCATAGTGCTCTATTTACGGAGAATTCCATCAGTTCGTAATGAAGTGAGTGTGTTTTGACTGAGTTAGGATTTATTGGATTCCATCAGTTGAGTTTGTGATCGTTGTGCGTCTCAATTGTGAGCCCATGTTCTGTGTCAATTTTCTCTTGAGAATTTCAGTTTTTTGTAATATGCGTGGGTTTTAATATAAGTTGCCAACTTGTGTGCAGTTCTCCTTCACTTCCGATTGGAAGATGGAGAAGTAACAGTGGAAGATTAGTTTCACTCCATGCTGGAGTTGCGGCGAAAGTGACGATTATGTGCGATTGATGTGCCTTATTTTTGGAATGCCAGCATTTCATAGTCTATTTTTCAATTGTTTCTAGTGCAACAGCGAGATTTATCAAATTTCATTCCTCGTGAAATCAGCGTTCTTACGTGTCGTCGAAAGTGAGATCGGACAGTGGGAATGAACGCGAAAAAATTGACGCTACTCCAGCGAACCGTTCGTTTGTTCTTAATTTCTTCATGTTTCAGTTTCCAGTGTCAACCTGCTGAGTGAAAAACTGTTCTTTGATGTTTTTCCGTGAATACCGCTCCTGATTTCCCGTTCCTTGTCCGGCGCACGCAGTACGTGATTTCATTGTTTCTCACGATGCGGGGTTTATCTTCAGATTTTATCGGATGCTACCATTTTTTTCTGCTGAGTAACTAGTAGAGACAAGTGGAACTCATGTTTCGCTGACGAGTAGTCAGCGTATTTGTATGTATCTTCTCATCAGTGACGAAACTCCTTCGAGGGGAATTTTCAATCAGTCCTGTCCCTTTGTGAACGGCTTATTTGAATCCTGAAGTTCCTTAAGGCCGTTTTATTTTCTGCGTTCGGAAGTTAGTCTGTTTCAGGACTGTGTTCTTCTTTTCCTTTTATTCAGTGAAAAATAGTGGTGATGCGTGACATGTTTTCTTGGCGGTGTCGAAGGGGAATGAACGTGGGATTGGACGAAAGTTCATGGTCACAGTTTTCCCGTGACCGCGATCAAATGGAAACTTGAGTTTTTACTTCGTGTTGCAAGATAATCCGACGAGTGATTACTCCCGAGTGTTGGACAAGATAAAAGAAAAATAATCAGGGTTATCGTGTTTTCGCGTAGATTTTGAGTATTTGACGAAGGAGAGCCAGTGTCTAGGTAATGCTCATGAATGTTCTCGCAATCAGTGCATCTTGCGATAAACTTTCTTGAGTTTGTTTTAGGATCCCGTCTGACAGGATTTACTTCGATAGTTGAGATAAAAGCTGATTTGGATGTTATAGGGGAAGCTTGGCCCATTGTGTTTAATTACAGTGAGTGACAGCGAAGCGAAAGACCCGCGCAAAAAAGTATCTAGGGCAAGAAAGTGACTCACAAGGCAATTTGTTTTGCCCAAAAATTCTCGAATTTTATCAAATTTTATTCCAATCTGCGGAATTTTTCCGAAAAAATGTGGGAAACAAAAAAATTAGTTCAAGTTCACACATCCTTCATAATTTTCAGATAATGAAGAGCAAAAAGTTTAGATTACTTCAGTTCAATGCTGATGAACTTAATTTTGAAAAATTCTGAGGAATTTTACTCTTCTGAGTAAATGTCGGGAACAAATGGAATCGGTAACAATTTAACCTTGAGGAAGAACATGTTTCGAGTTTAATAAATTTTGCTCTACAAAAAACATCCAGGAACGGATCAGTTCCGTTACAGTCCACTGTAATTTGTTGATCATTGACTTTTTTTTGGAGGTGGGTCACGTTCGTTTGGTATATGGTTAGGTCATTAAAGATTTTATTGAGTTATTGAGATGGGCGGAGACGCATTCCGATAATTAATTACGGTATTCACTCGAGTGCCTCACGCCCTCGAGTAAGACACACATCCCAAATTTTTACTCCTCGAATTTTTATTAAATCCCATCTTCAAGTCTCAGATGCGCCCCTGATTTATAGTGACTGGAAAACTGCAATAATTCAAAAATAAGTTTCCAGATTTCGAATTTTGACATTGATTCACTCTGAATTCTGTTAATTTTCAATCTTTGACGTGGTGAAGAACTTGTGTAAAAAGTTCCACATTGTATACGAGTGTAACTCCCTCCTAAAATCCTGAAGTTTTTTTCGTGCACCCCCTTTTTCCTCTCTATTTTGAGAGAAAAGGTTCATGTGGTATTTTAATAAGTATGGTGATCCATTTTTCGCAATAAGCGTTGAATGCTGGTGTTGGCCCTGTTCTGCTCAATCCTCGCGAAGAGTGTTCTCGAATGTTTTTTTTTTCTTAGTGTTGATGCGCACTCAAATTTGCGCGTGTCTTCGTTTTGCAGGATATTTTGTGTGACAATTGAAGAAGCTCGGTGATCGTTTTCTAGTGATGCTCAGGAACGTAGTTTGTGAGGCAATGTGACGAGAATGGCTGCTGCTCAATCACGATCACGAACCATTTCGTAGTATGCAAAGCGTGGTGCGCAGCGGCGGTGGGCCGAATGCATCCCAGTCTACTGGCCCGGGCCAGGATTCCCCGGTGCACATGAGTCTGGCCCAGCAACAGGGGTTCTACCAGCAGCAACAGCAGCGAGCGCACCAGGCTTACCTGCAGCGCGACGTTGCGCCATCTGTGGCACCAGCGAAGCGAGTGGCGCTGGGTGACAGTGGTGGTGGTGGTGGTGGTGGTGCTGTTGCCAGTGGTGGTGCACAGGCTTCTGCTGTTGCTGCTTACCGGTTCCAGCCGACGGGGAATCATGTGCCCCAAGGGTTGTCAGCTGCTTATGCGGCGTCTGTGGCGTCGCAAAGAGGTAGTGGTGGTGGTGGTGGCGGCGGTGGTCCTCCACCTCAAGAGCCACCGAGATACCTGGTAAGTTTTTTTTTTTTTATGTACTGTACATTCAAACTTTGATTTAGTGCCATCAGGTGTCCTGGCACATATTTTGGCATGAGCAAGGGTAGCACTAAATTGATGGTAGTGTATGAGAGGAAGGATTAGTTGGGGGTTCGCCGAAATTGTTGAGCCACGAAGTCTGTGTTGGAGATGAAGCAGCAAGAAGCTCAAATGAATTGTGTTTTAATCTATTTACCCCACAGTAATTACAGAATATATTTTACAAATACAATATATATACATATGCGTCCATTAAAAGAGCAGAGCTGTTTCCTGAAGGTTTGTTTGATCTTCCAACTGTATTAGGTGCCATCATGTGGAAATAAACAATTTTCCGATGAAAGCTTCCACTTTTTCTACATTTTTTGTTAAAGATGGTTTTATGTATCAACAAAAGCATTTCCAATTATGTCGATTCAGAAATAGAATGTTTAAAATTGTCTTGAGATGTTTGTTGAGCATGTGCGTGTGATTCTCATTAATAACCGACTGATGTCAATAGGAAAAGTCTATTTTTTTTAAATTTTGCCCATTTTTCATCCATGACTGAATTTTGGCGGCACTAATTTAGTTGGCGCTAAATTGGGGATTTCCTTGAGAGCACAATGGGAGAATTATCCGGTGCGTTATGCTTTTCCCACTTACGAACATTCTGTGTGGGTTTTTTTTTTCGTTGTGATTTACCTTGTGCAAAAATAATTTCAAAGTAAAGTCTCATGAAAACGAGATTTGGGTTTGAACCAAAAATGTTTTGACAGAATTCATGGGAGCTGGAAGTTAGATCACTGTTCTCTTGATGCGTGTGAGCATCACTTTTAGTGAAAAATGCTGTCGTTTTTGAAAGTCACAGCATTTTTGGGTATTCAATATTTTTTAAATTCGTTACGGATGGTAATTCGAATGCACCTTTTTTGAGAAAGAAACGTGAACGGGAGGAAATGAATATTTTGTTTCAGCAGGCGAGTCATGTTGATGGACGGATGGCAATGAGTGGTGGTGGTGGTGGAGGTGGGCAGGATACCAGAAGAAGACCATCTCTGCTGCACCCCACTGGAGGTAGTCTGGACTATGGCCAACAATCCTCACCATCTGGCACACCTGTCAGCACTGCCAGCTTACCAGCAGGTGGGGGTTTTTTTCTTCTTCTACTGGTGAACTTTTTTTTATTCCTGGAGGGAGAAGAAAACAAATCTGTTTTTAACTTTTGATCTGGGTTGAGTGTACTGAACAGTATTTGGAGAGTTACGGTGGAACCTACCTATAACGTTGTTCCATCCATAAAAATAGAGTTGCTTTCAAGTTATTGATGTAAAATTCAGTTGAAACTAATCTCGTCATAACGAATTTTTCTTGGTCTCAGCAGTTTCTCGACGGGGACAGTGTTATTAAAATTTATTTGTAACGAACTGATTTTCCTCTAATCTTAGTACAGCACATTTTCGCATTGATTATGTGCACATGGACGATGTAAATATTTCCTACTTGGCACAAAATGGGAAACTACAACTTGTGCGTAATTGGAAAATCTTCAAAAAATGTTGGTGATAATATTTTTTCATGAGAAATTCAACATTGAAGTAAATTTTAAGATCTTAAGAGAAGTAAAAATTAATGTAGCTTTGATTCAGAATTTATAAGTTCATAAATACTGCTTCATTGTAGAGAACGGAAAGTTGATAAATAAATTACTTTTCTAACGCATGTATTTTCTGCTTGTTTCAGCTTATGCTTTAGAAAGGTCGGTATTTTCCGAAGAAAATTGAAGAAGTCAAGGTCAGAAATAAGATAATTTTCACGTTCAGAAAAAAGAACAGGTTTCAACAAAGAAAGAAGGCTATTTATTCGGTGATTGTACAGTGTGTTCATATTATTAATTTTTTTTTTTTTTTTTTTTTTTGATTCCAGACATGAAGTAAAAATAGTGCTTTTTAGACTCGTATCCGGCTGAGGAAACGAGTTTACCTAATCCTGAAGTAAAGGAATGGCATTTACGGGTTCATGAATTAGTTCAGTTGCGGTATTAGAAACCGGAATTCCATTCCATTTGAAGAGGACTGATCCAATAGTTCCGTCAGTTCCTTGAATGTTAGTTCGTTGGGTACCCGGGTTTCGGAGTCGGAATTCCACCGAAGATCCCAGACTGTGAGATTCAAATTCTGACGATTATTTTCCAAGAATCTTCCTCAAGTTGCATGTCTGACTGGTGGGAATTCTTTTAGCTCACAAATTGACATTCCGATGCACAAAAAAAAGTACGTCTTCTTTATTTAACGCTCCTGTAAAATTAACTTTGCTAAAAAGCTATTTAAAACTTCGAGCACCAAGAACTATCTAAAGTTTGACCAACTCATTAGAAGAAGGTACTCTTTAAATCCATTGCAGGAAATTTTAAGCTCTTGAGATAAATTAAAATTAAAATTCATCTAGCTTTAATTTAGAATTTGTAAATTTGAAAATACTGACGAGTAAAAATTTTGAAGGGTAGTCGTTAAATTATCATCTTCTTCCATGAGAAATTCACCATTGCAGGAAATTTTAAGCTCTTGAGATAAATTAAAATTAAAATTCATCTAGCTTTGATTTAGAATTTGTAAATTTAAAAATACTGCCGAGTAAAAATTTTGAAGAGTAGTCGTTAAATTATCAAAATCCGCCCAACGCTGGAATTCTTCGCTGTGAACATTTTTCACTTTCATCGTGAGCGGAAGAAGAGAAATAAGAAGAAAGCATTGAATGAGTCTTCATATTATTTTTTTCTTGCTCGAATAATTTCAGGTTACGTTGGCAACGCGGCGTCGACGGCGTATCGGAGCGGCGCTTCGGGCGGCGGCGCCGGTGGCGTCTCAGCCGCCGGGATACCCCAAAGAATGCTACCATTTCGCGGCCACGACCCGAGACACGAGTCCATGCGTGCTGCAAGGTGAGCCATAAAAAGTCGACGACGTTTTAGTTGGGGAGAGAAGAAGAAGAAGAAGAAAAAACTATGAGAGAAAGAATGAGAGCAAGTAAAAAAAAAATAAAGAAACCTGTCTGACAAACTCTGTTTATTTCTCTCTTTTTCTTTCTTCTTTTTTTTTTGCTTGAGTCGTGGGAGCAGGAAAAATACGGGGCACGTGATCCATCGTGAGAGGGATTCCGGGTCGGGGAAAAAATAAACCCGCGTTTGGGACAGGTTCTGAAACAAGTTGTGGGACCGACCAGATTCTTTCTTTCTTTTTTCTGGCTCTCGTTTGAAGAATGTATTTTTTTTCATGTCTTTTTTTTGGTTTATATTTCTATTTCTCCCTTGCAAGACCTTAGTGTCTGCCACACAAAAATAAAAATTTATATATGGAATACCAAAAGAGAGTTACTAACCCTAGATAGGTCAGAACTTCCAAAATAAAAAGACAACAGGGAAAAAGATACATGACAAGGAGCGAGTTGCGTTAATCAGCCAGTTTCGTATTATTGTCGCAGGTTTCTCTCTAATGAAGGGGGAGCTTAAGTTGGACTCGTTTGCGTGTCTCGGTAGTAGTTTTAAGAAGAATGCGTTTGAAGAGTTTGAAGGAAAGCTTTGGGAACGTCAGATTTTTCTAAATACGTGACACGTAATGGTAGGAGTTCGACGTAGGTACAGGAAAATTTATTTTTTATTCATGACAATTACAGCTGCGTATTTTTTTTAAGTACGTAGTTCTTCATTTCGGGTGGAAGTAAACTTTTCTGGTACTTCTGAACTCCTGTAATGCTTCAGGTACTTTTTTCGAGAATAGAACGAACGCTGCACGTTTTATTAATTCTCTCGAAATAAGGATATATTTTATTTTGAATAACGCTTTTGAAATTTAGTGAAATACGTTGGCTGATGAGAAACTTTTTTTCAACGTGATTTAATGTCAATATGTTTGAACTAACTGCGTTGCACACTTTTTGGCGGGATCTTTAGGGAATATTCCCAGTAAAATGATGGAATCATTAAGAGAAGGTTATCAGAAAACTTCGAGTACGATTTTTAAAAACGACATTGTTTTAGTAAATTTAAAATTGAAGGGGTCTACTCTTTTGTTTTCTTTTGCGAATGCCTGTATTTACTGTACAGTACTTCATCTCTCTCGTTCATTCGTGTTCC